>JAVHNL010000166.1:0-25000 GCA_031216105.1 Dalbergia cultrata | reverse complement strand
CATCATGTACCTTTTCGTTTTTGGGGGATGCTGTTTTAACTGCATGTTATTTAATCAATCGCATACCCTCTTCTGTTTTGGACTACCAAGTTCCCCACTCCATCTTATTTCCCCATGACCCCTTGCACTCCCTTCCCCCGCACGTTTTTTGGTCCACTTGCTTTGTTCATAACTTAGCTCCTGGTCTTGACAAATTTTCTGCACGTTTACTTAAATGTGTTTTTCTTGGTTACACTCGGTCTCAAAAAGGTTTTCAGTGTTTTTCTCCTACTCTGCGTCATTATTTGGTCTCCGCGAATGTTACCTTTTTTGACACTGTTCCCTTCTTTAAGCCATCTAACCATTCCACCTCTCCTGCTTCTGAGGAACTCCCACTTCCTGTGATCCCTATGCCTTTGCCACCTCTTCTACCTACACCCACGCCTCGCCCCCTTCAGGTCTACCATCGTCGAGCCCGTCCACAAGCCGAGCCTGACCCACCCATTGCACCTGACCCACAGCCACTGCCTCCTCCTGCTCCTTCCTCCAAGCCTGTCTTGGCTGATGTGGACTCTCCTCCGGTGCTTGATCCTCTGCCGCCTCCGGTCCTTCCGATTTCACCTGATCTTCCCATTGCCCTTCGTAAAGGTACTCATTCCACTCGTAACCCATCTCCTCACTATATTGCCTTGAGTTATCACCGTTTGTCTTCTCTACATTATGTTTGTCTATCTTCTTTGTCTTCCGTGTCTATTCCTAAGACTGCAGGTGAGGCTCTCTCCCATCCTGGGTGGAGACAAGCTATGATTACTGAGATGTGTGCACTTCAGGACAATGGTACTTGGGAACTAGTGTCTCTTCCTCCAGGTAAATCTGCGGTTGGTTGTCGATGGATTTTTACGGTCAAGGTGGGGCCTGATGGCCAGCTTGATCGTCTTAAGGCTCGTCTTGTTGTCAAAGGGTACACTCAGATCTTTGGTTTGGATTATGGTGATACATTCTCCCCTATTGTTAAGATGGCTTCTGTTCGTTTGTTTCTGTCTATGGCTGCTATGCGTCATTGGCCTCTTCATCAGTTGGATATTAAGAATGCCTTCCTCCATGGTGATCTCGAGGAAGAGGTTTATATGGAGCAACCTCCTGGGTTTGTTGCTCAGGGGGAGTCTTCTACCCTTGTTTGTCGCCTTCGAAAATCATTGTATGGTCTTAAGCAGTCTCCTCAAGCTTGATTTGGAAGGTTCTCTACTGTAGTTCAGCAATTTGGTATGACTCGAAGTGAAGCTGACCACTCCGTGTTTTATCGTCATACTCAGAGAGGTTGCATCTACCTTGTTGTGTATGTTGATGACATTGTCATTACAGGGAGCGACACTCAGGGTATAGCACAGATCAAACAGCACCTATGCAAGCATTTCCAAACCAAAGACCTTGGCAAACTCAGATACTTCCTGGGAATTGAAGTAGCACAGTCCAAAGATGGCATAGTTCTCTCTCAGAGAAAATATGCTGTTGACATTCTAGAGGAAACAGGTTTACTTGCTGCAAAACCTGTTGATACTCCTATGGATCCTAATGTCAAGCTCCTACCAAATCAGGGGGAGCTACTATCTAACCCTGGGAGATATAGAAGATTGGTTGGGAAATTGAACTATCTCACAGCCACTCGTCCAGACATTTCTTTTGCAGTAAGTGTGGTTAGTCAATTCTTAAACTCACCATGTGAAGCTCACTGGGATGCTGTTATTCGTATTTTGAAGTATGTCAAAGGAGCACCAGGAAAGGGCCTTATTTATGAAGATAAGGGGCATACTGATATAGTTGGGTATTACGATGCAGTTAGGTGATCCCCTTCTGATAGGCGTTCCACTTCAGGGTATTGTATACTTATTGGAGGCAATCTCATATCCTGGAAGAGCAAGAAGCAAACCGTAGTGGCTCGATCTAGTGCTGAGGCAGAGTATCGTGCGATGGCTTCAGCCACATGTGAACTTATCTGGCTCAAGCAACTCCTCAAAGAACTTCAATTTGGGGAAGCCATACAAATGACACTTGTTTGTGACAATCAAGCCGCTTTACACATTGCCTCAAATCCAGTTTTTCATGAGAGGACCAAACACATTGAAGTTGATTGTCACTTTATTAGAGAGAAGATTCTATCTGGAGACATCTCCACAAGCTTCGTCAATTCAAATGACCAATTGTCAGATGTCCTCACCAAATCATTGAGAAGTCCTAGAATAAGTTATCTATGTAACAAGCTAGGTGCATGTGATCTATATGCCCCAGCTTGAGGGGGTGTGTTAGAATATGTGAATATCTTTTATTATCTTTTGTTATCTGTAAATAAGGATAATATATCTTTGTAATTATTGTGTATTTATTGCACATTGTCTATATATATTCACCCGTTGTGTAGTTAAACACACACGGATTCATCCTATGATTTTCTCTCTTTCTCTGTCTCTCAACAAGTTTCTTCTTGACTTTTTAACGCCCAACATTCAATCCTATACAACAATGTTGGTCATATAGCTCTGCAAAGCCCAAAACCTTAAAAGTTGAACCATTTAAGAAAAGAAATAATGCCATAAGCTTACTCTTTGAGATGAAGTCATGCCATGAATAACTCAACGACGGAAGATCCACAATGATATTTGTAGGACTGACAAGAGGTCTAATCTGCAATATTACAAATACCTCAAAATAAGTATTAGTAAATTGCAAATGTAAAAGATTTTCTCACTATATCCTCTTTACCATAGTATTTTGTTTTTATAATTAAATTAACTACGGTCAAATGTTCAACACTCAACATTTCAAATATGTCAAAACACTGTTATCTAGATATATAGTTGGAGTTTACATTAGCTTATTATATATTCGAAATAGCTTATAATCCAAACATTTGAACAAAATCTATTTAAACGGAAAAAATAAATAAATAAAAAATGCCACAGTGACTTGCCTGGAGAAAGTATGCAAAAGTGAATTTGCAGGCAAGTATCACCAACCAGAAGACCACGTACCTGCAGAAGTTAAAAAACAGAACTGCCATAATGAGTGAAAAATACACATCACAAAGAAGCAATGCTCACACATCATGAAATGTGAACATAACAAATAATACATGACGCAAAAAAGACCTCAGAGGCATTAGCAACAGCCTATGAAAGTCATGAACACTGCTAATTGAATGGATCAAACATATGCACAATTGACAAGTTGAACCGAATATTAAACATTGCTGCCAAATGGATTGAAGTTACAGAACCAGAAACAACAAAACACATATCAGGGGAAGTTTATCAGAACTAGAATTCACTTTCTGCATGACAACCAACCTGCAATAATCACTCATCTTCTCATAAAGACCACGTCCAACATAGTATCGCTCCTGTATTATGTCAATGAAAAAGCCAAAACAACCAAGTCATAACACAACTTGAAAATTACCATGCAAGAATTAACTAAAAAAATAACTCACTTGATAAATCCACTTGAAAAACTGAAAGAATGACTGATCAGACATTTCGGAAAGTTTATGGCAAGCTGGAAATTTTAGCAACAGCGCAAGAAATAGACGTAGACCAGCATAAACACCAAGTACAAGAATGTATATCCGGAAATAGAATGAATTGTCTGAGTTGTTACTATTCCTCTCCTGCAAAACCTTCCTGCAACAGGAGCACAATTATGGTGAAAAATCATGAGTTCTGATCCAATCCTAATTACCAGTGTTGTCAAAACAGCTGAGGCCCCAGATGGCCTGAGGCAAAGCAGGTTTTTTCATGATGTGGCCCCACCATGCATTTTGGGTCCCACATGCCCAATAGCAAGAGTAAACAATTTAAAGAAGCCTGGCAATCCACGAAAAAACCCAAATTACAATCTAAACCTGCCTGCAGTTTGTGCATCTCAGTCTCCAAGCCAAAGCTGCATTTATCATTGATCCCATGCTCTTATTCATGAAATCATATCTATTCTGGATTGAAACTACAAATATTACCCCATTATCTCCCTCTACTCTCTAATAATTGCCAGTATGTCTCAATTGGGCTCATGAGTTGCGTTTCGTTGGATGGAAACTAAGCCACTAAGAAAATTGTCTGTCTAGCATTATCAATTTGGTTACTATATGCGTTCAAATTGCCATGACTTGATTTGCATTTAAATCATATTTTGGTGACAGACTACTAATTTTCTGTCATGTGAAAAATTTTAGCTTCATTTTTTAGGGTTTTGTCAATGTGTGCCCTACAAGCACCTTGTTTATACATTTTTAACAATAATAAATGCATGTACCTTTTGTTGAACTGTTTTTATTTCTTATTCCTTAACATGTGTTTTAAGAGCAGACATCAACAACACCCTTTCTTCAGATATTTGCATCATTTGGGTTGGCCACATCAACCTGCTTCTCCCCTCGCAACACTGTTGCTGATTACATGACAATTTAGCTGAAGGGAAACAGCTAACTTACAAGTAAAGATACGTTATAAACACAGAACTCAAGCCACCCCAAAAAAACCTTATAACTAGTCTTGAGACGGCCATTCCCCTGGCGGTGCTGTATGCCCCAAAAGTAAGCAACACGTCTAGGCAACCTATTCATCATTAAAAATAGTATTTTGAGAATTACTTGTCAGTCCAACAAGCATATCTGCAGAAAACACAGTAAAACCTTACTCTTAATGAAATTCATAATGGCAAATGACGGCCCGATGCTAAGTATCATTTTAAAGGTATCTAGGTTGATATGTCCATCATTGAAAGCAATTATTGCCAAAGCCTGCATGCAACAGGAGTTGGACAAACTTTAAGTTACATTGTCCACAATCAGAGCTCACACTTCAGAATAATAATTATGGGCAGAAAAAACTTCTATCCAAAATAGATGGACAAAAAAAGAAACCTGAAACATTAGCGCCAAGAAGATCCAAAGACGATGGAAACTTCGATACAAGTGCAGAAACGTTCTATGCTCAACAAAACTGGTTTTACCAGTCTACCGAACACATGTTGAACATACAATCAAAAGAAACAATCAGAAAATCAATGTGATTAAGTGAGGGGAAAAAAAAACAGCCACCACTAACCCAACCCATATACTGCCATCATTCAAACTGCTCATAAGCTCTCAAAATACACCACTAATACTGGCAAATTACATCAAAGTGTTACAAATCAATGCCTGAAAGACAATTTCAACAAGATCATACTCGGCAAAACAGTATTAAACGTGACAACCTCATAATAATCTAAAGTAAAATAGAAGATGATAAGATCTCCACAAACCACCAAAACCACAAGCCAATAGAAGGATCCTCAGTCGCAAGCAAAGAGCACTGCTATAAACATATATTGCTTCACAGTTAGTTTGGATGACAATTAATGCGGGTAAGGAAACTTCTTCTCTTGTTAGAGAGTTTGATAATAAGTAGGAAGAAAAGAGAACTTGTGGGGAATAGTTCCCCCCTTCCCCCTCAAAAGGCAATTATTTTTCCCTCCCAAAATTAGGATGAAAAGAGGGGAACTTAAAATTTTGGAAGTTCACAACCATAAATATTATGTTCTGCTCTGTTCCCTTAAAATACAACTTCCAAATACAATTAATGAATTTTCATTTAGTTCCCTTATTAGGGTCTATTTGGTTTCAATTTTCAATTTTTAATTTTTATTTTCTGCTTTCCAAGTTTCAGGATTTTGTAAAGAAAATATTGAAAACTGGAAATAAAAATTAAAAATTAGATTTTATAATTTTCACAATTTTCAATTTTTCCTTTACAAAATCTGAAAAACTGGAAATAATGAAAACTGAAACCAAACATACCCATAGGGGCCGTTTGCTTTCAGTTTCCAGTTTCCAGTTTTCATTTTCAATTTTCCAGTGTTCCAAAATATTAAGGGTGCGTTTGGTTTCAGTTTTTCAATTTCCAGTTTTCAGTTTTTAGTTTTTTGTGAAGGAAAAACTGAAAACTGGAAACTAAAAATTGAAAAGTGAAAACAGGCAAAGCAAACGCATCAAGTTTTCAGAATTTTCAATTTTTCCTTCACATATTCTGAAACACTAGAAAACTGAAAATGAAAACTGAAAACTAGAAACTGAAAGCAAACAACCCCCTCCCAAAAAGGAGGAAAGTAACTTTATTCCCTACTAATTAGATCTGACCCATTCTGTTAAAATAAAAACATCCCAACACACTATTAATAGTAATCCGATATTCTTTAAACGAGCGAACAAGAGAATTCTTCACACAGAGGGGGTTATACCATACCAACATAAAAGAAAGTAGGTGTAATCACCATTATATCCAAAGCAAATATTAAGCATATTTATAAAAAAGCAGATGAATTCAGAGAGAGAGAGAGAGAGAGAGAAGGAAAAACTTATAAATTACAATCAGGCATGCAAGAGAAGATCAATTCCAAAATTGGCACCCGAAAAATAAATATAACTTCTAACACAAAATTTCACTAAATTTATCTAAGATAAACTCATACTCAAAATCGGAAAGGCTTAAGAAAATAATCCTACAGATTGAACCAAAGGAAAGTTGTATAAACAACATACTTCTCAACAAATCTTTGTAAGAATAACTAACCCTTTTGGATTTTTTAGGTATCCTTAAGAATGCTGAACCTTCTTTCATTGGCCAGCCCAATTCAAAACAAGCAGGCGACCTACATGTAATTTCATATTAGTAACGAATTCTACATCCACCTACTAAACAAAATGCATAATGGCATCAGTGCTGCTAACCAAAAGTATTCATTGAAGTCATCATAATTCCTCCATGCGGAATGTGCAGCTTTCCCATTGTTGTTTAGCTCAGCTTCCTGAATTTTTTTTTTTTTAGTTGGTGGGGCAGGGCGGGTAAGAAAC
This sequence comes from Dalbergia cultrata, assembly GCA_031216105.1. Classification (NCBI taxonomy): domain Eukaryota; kingdom Viridiplantae; phylum Streptophyta; class Magnoliopsida; order Fabales; family Fabaceae; genus Dalbergia; species Dalbergia cultrata. The sequence goes on along the minus strand of JAVHNL010000166.1, from coordinate 18,138 downwards.
ATTATGATACATCATATATGAAATAACCATACAAAGAAAGCCAAAGCAAAAATAACTTCTGCCACTATAGGATTACTGAAATTCCCATAAAGTAAAATGATAAAAATAAATCCAAACACAATCACATAATTGCGAAACATGAAACATACCAGAAGGCTACCCCTAACCGAACCCACTAGCTCTTTCCACTCTAATCTGACAAACAGAACTACAACACCTTAAAAGTTACCAATAACACGTACTTCACAAAAGCATGACAAAACCAACCATTTACCAGCTCTACACACTGAGCAGCATTCTCTCTCTCTCTCCCCCCCTCCCCTCCCCTCCCTCTCCCTCTCTCTCCCTCAGATAGAAAAGACACTGAGCAGCATTATCAGAATGGAGCTTGGAAAAACTTGACAACTTAATACAGAAATTCAACAGCCAATAATACTGATTTAAGAATAGAAAAGAGACGGTCATTAAAAAGAATCATTTCCTCAACTTCGAAGTGCATCATAGCTATAGTGCCACCAAAAATATTTCATAAACAGATGAAATTCTGATAAAAAAAGAAAACAAAGACATTTTTTGACGGAAACAAAGATTATTAATGAAAAGAGTGCAAAAATGTAGGATAAGGAATCCTCATGAGAAGAAAGGGGAAAAAATACATGAATGAGAACGAGCCATGTAATAAGCAGGCTAATCTATTCATATGATCATATCTACTTAAGAGACACCTCTGAAAAGACCATTTGCAGAACACCACAGTGGAGCTACGAAGCCAACCCTATCGGAAATGTTGTCTAAGCAAGGGCCTATATTTTCTTACAGAATAAGAAATATTATTAGAGAAAAGAAGACGAACATATAAAACTACGAGGATAAGATATACTCCAAAGCAGGAGTGAAACAGAAAATATATATGCACACACACAAATATTACTCAACCATTCAGTAAAACTGAATCAGAAGCTTCATTGATTCCTTTTTCAACTATTGACTTCATTTGGGATAGGATTACTTAATTGGCATCTCTTTGGTGCTTTTAACATGGCCTGTTGGGTGTTTCTCTAACTGTTATTCAGAGGGACTGGCATGCTTTGTTACATAGTTTATCCCTAGATCTTTGTTTTTACTTTTGTATATATGAGAGGATGTTTTATCCTCCTTTGTACTCTTTCTTATCTTCTAATGAGATTTCATTTATTATTTAAGAAAAACAATAATAACACCTATTTTTTTGGAAATGAACACTAACACCTATTAATACTACTTCTCAAGGTCAAGTACTACTATAAGAAAACTAATGCACGACGCAACAAAATGACTAAAAATACAACAAGAATTCATTTGGATGTGCTTTTTCAGATTAAAAAAGATCTTTGGTGTTTTTCGGTACGCTTGGGTGATTTTTTCAAGTAAAAGCAAAATCACAAGAAAAAGCCAAAAAAGATCTTTTTAGAGAAGCTAGAATTTTCATCTTCCGAAAAAATATCTTTTTTATAACATAAAAAAAATGTTTGACAATAAATAAAGATCTTTTAATATTATATCCAAATATATATTGACATTGCATTCAAATATAAATCAGCTTTTTACATTTTCAAAAGATTTTAATAAAATAGATCAATTACAAAAAAGTCTTTTATGAGAAGCATATCCAAACGAGCTCTAAAACTCCTTATCTTGATATTTCTAACAGATTTTCTAGCCACTTGAAGAATTTTGCAACGGCACCTCACTTACATAGAAGTTCCATTGTAGGTGAGGGCATTTTACCACACAACAGGCAGTGCGCACAAAAGGTGAATAATGACGTGAAAGCTCTGAATAACAAAATGGTGAATAACAAAATGGCAATTGGCAACTCATTTCCAACAAACAAGTGTAAAATTTATTAGAAGAATATTGACAAATGAAAAGATTCACATACTACTACATTACAAAAAGAGACAAATACAGCAACTAACCTTTGATAGTGTGTCATATATAGGACAAATTATTTTCTCAAGGAATTTCACAGGACCATCTGTGATGGTGCAGCTGGGCGCAGGATAAGCTTCTCCATGATCCAAAACAGCATCCAACTCTTTTGCCATCTTAATAACCAACCACAGGAGAGAAAACTTACCATTCATCCCAAAAAAGAAAAAAAATGAAATGTCTACCTTTGAGATTCTAGCAAGTAATATATTTAACATAACAAAAGTGGCCGTAGGCTAAGTACACTTGAAGCAAGAAGCTGTATTTCCTTTCATCTTTCAACCCACAATGAAAATTGAAAACAGGAAATATTTTAAGAACAAAATTAAGATACAAAAATAATTCTGTCAGCAATCAGAAACTAATGCTTAACCACATTTTCTAGTCACTTGAAATTCAAGTACATGTAAGAATATTAATTTTATGATGAAAGAAAACAAAATTAAATATAGCACATTAAGTGAGCTTATCAAATCATTGACCGTTATGGCAATTCCAAAAGGGAACAGACGTTTAATAATAAAAAATTATTAACTAACAATTTTTGTATACCAGTTGGGGTGGCTAACACTATTGAAAAAATTATGCAAGACTTTCTAGATACAAGTTGTGACCCCCTGGTAATACAAGTTAAGGTGGCCTGAACAAGCACGGATGGGATGCTAATACTACAAAAACTGCAGAGTCACCAACTCTCCCCGGCTCAATTGGGGATATTGTGGGTTGTCTTTGAGTTGGCATTTTGGATTGGGGTGTTCTTGATTTTAAATTTAATAATTTTTTTTTTCAGATATTTTGTTCAATACACCGTGGGTTCTGTGGGTCAGAGTTTTGCGTTTGGGGTTCTCTGGGTCACAGTTTTTTTTATTTTTACAATTTTTTAAATCCTTTGGTGAGCCAACCTGTTTAACCCACCAGCTTGAGTGGGTTGAGCCAAATTGGCAATTCCTTTGCTTGCTATGAAAGTAATTCCCAGTTTTCACTCATCTAGCTTGCAACCCCATGGTGCCCAGGCTGGCCAACTTTGACAGCTTTATTGGTGAGTGTTGGGTTTGCCTACAACCTTAGGCCAATTCCTTTTGACAAGTTTTGCTGGTTTTAGGAAACAGAACAGGGCAAAGTCTTTGTGACAGTGTTCGATATATGCCACTATTTGGTGTGTTTCATTGAAAACTTACCCCCAATTTTATCCCCTAGCCAAGCACACCCTCAATTTAACATTTTTCCCTTCTTAATCGAACTCTTCTTTCATCAAAAAATGACAAAAGTAAATAAGGTATTCCAAACTCATTGTGCCCCACAGCTCGGAAAAAAGGAGGGAAAATGCATGTAGAAGAAAATATCAAGAATAGAAACAGATTTTCTGAAATTTAATTGGGACATCTGAAATTTAAAATGGTAATCCAAACTCATTGCTCTCCACTAGCAGAGGTAACCATGGCCCAAAAATAACATACATAAAAAACAATGCAATACTTACGTTGTGGAATATATAGCAAATGCATTCAGGAAGAAAACGAACATTTGCAGCTTCACCCCAAATAAGAAAATACAGGGAAACTAAAAATAGCTTCCTGTCCCTGTTGATTGCCTGTAAACTGCAGGAAATGCACGATCCAATCAGGAAAAGAACAAAACAGAAAAGCTATTCAAAGCATGAGCTAGCTGAAATAATGACCTATTCCATGCAAGACGGATTCGCAAGTATCTGCACCATCTAATATAGTTATCCAGCACCGTCAAGAATACCTCATTGATCGTTTTCTCATCTATTTTCTGTACATACCGCCAAATAAAGAACAGAAAAGCAACAAATTATTAAATAAAATCACGTATCAATGCACAACACAACAAAGCCGTATGAAACAAACAAGAATGGGCCAATTCATGCACACACACACCGTGGTCTTCCAATGCAAAAGTACCATAAATATATTATATTTAATACAATCTTCAGTTATACCTCCCAATACAGCCAACATCCTTCTACAGCACTTGTAGGATCTTAGGGCATGTTTGTGAGTTTGATCTTGGAGAGGAAGAGATACGAGGGGAGGGATTTGTAGAGTAATATTTTGAAAGTTTACACTACAAAGCGCTCCCCTTCCCTCCCTTCCTGTTAGGAACACAATGTATATGAACGTTTATGAGAGGAGGAATAGGCAGGCCTTAACTATAAGGTAGTTAGAAGGAATTAGAAGGGTGTCTATTCATTTTGTACATTGTTGTGAGAATTAGAGGACTCACCATTCCTTTGCATTTTGTATCAGTTCTAGGGTTCTTGATGATTGCTAAGTTATCCCCAATTCAGTAACACACATTTAGTCATTTAGAGTTACTGCTGCTATCAACGGGTATCAGACCCTTCTTAAAGAAGTTTGTATTGGTATTTTTCGATTATATCCTTGTGCATAGTAAGGATGAGAAATCTAATAGGAACATAGTATTAGATAAGAAAAATGGAAACATAGTGTGTAATATGTATGTTTGTATCTATATTAATCACAAAATGAAAGAAATGAAGATTGCTGGGTATTAAAGAGACCCAGCTGCTCTCCCAAGTCCCAATTCCAATTCTGAGATACCCCCTTGGTAGTTCCCCTACCCTTATATTGCATTCCCCCATCCTCCCCATAACAGAATACTCACTCCTTCACTCCACTAACCTTACTTTTGTGGCAAAGTTAGTTAGAAAACCCTTCCCTCACTCCCTTGGTCATATGCTCCTCATTCACCACACGTGTCTTCCTATCCTTCTTGACATCTATATTAGCATAAGGGGTACATGGGCAATATTAAATAGCGGGGAAACATTTTAAGGGGTCCTAACAAAATCCCACACAGCCCATTTCGCAACAGTGTTTGAGGTACTGCTGCAGTAAAGCCTTGTTCTCAACAAGAAGAAATGTGATTTTGGAGTAAGGACAGTGGAGTATTTGGGCCAAATTGTTTCGGCGGACGGGGTGGCTGCGGATCCTTGAAAAACATAAGCAATGCGACAGTGACCTGTACCAAGGGACTTGAAAGCTTTACGAGGTTTCCTTGGTTTGACTACCGGAAATTTGTTAAAAAACTATGGAGTATTGGCTAAACCTCTAACTGAATTGGCAAAAAGGGATGTCTTCCAGTGGTCCAATGCTGCTGAGGAGGCCTTTGATTGCCTTAAACAGGTAATGCTAGAACTGCCTCTCTTGGCAGTACCAAATTTTTCCGAGCCATTCGTGTTGGAAACAGATGCTGCAAGTCACAGCCTTGGTGCAGTTCTGTCTCAAGATGGCAGACCAATTGCCTACCTCAGCAAGGCACTCTCCCCAAGGGCTCAGCAAAAGTCAGCATATGAAAGGGAGTTGATGGCAATTGTGTTTGCCGTCCAAAAGTGGCACCACTACCTTTTATGGCGTCATTTTATCATTATGACTGATCATCGAATCCTCAATTTCTCGATAGAACAGATGCTGTTTAGGGAGGATTAGCCGAAGGGGACATCCAAGCTCATGGGATTGGATTTCGAAATTCAACTCACACCCAGTTTAGAAAATAAAGCTGCAGATGCTCTATCACGCCAGGTGCTATTCCAAGCAATTTTAGTTGTGCAAGCTAGCAAATGGGACACTATTGCTGCAGAAATTGAGGAAGATGCCCACCTGCAGCAGATTATTCATAGCCTCAACCAGGGAAATCATGATTTTCCCTGTTAAGCTTACATCAAGGGCATTTGTTCTACCAAGGCAAGGTTGTCATTCCCAAGAAATGTTCCCAAATTCCTACTTCGCTGGCAGAATTCCATGATTCCTTATCAAGAGGCCACTCAGGGTTCTTCAAGATGTATACAAGGCTAACTGCAGCTATGTTTTGGCAAGGAACGAGGCAACAAGTGAAGTTGTATGTCACTAATTGCCAGGTGAGCCAAACCAATGAGTATGAGGCTTTATCCCCAGCGGGGTTCCCGCAACCACTGTGTGTTCCAGCTTAGGTTTGGTCAGAAATTTCGATGGATTTCATTTCTGGTCTCTGGACTTCCTCATGCAAAGGGTAAGGACTCGATCATGGTGGTGCTAGATCACCTCACTAAATTTGCACACTTTCCTCCCCATTCACACCCTTATTCATCCAAAGACATAGCCCAACTCTGTTAAGGAGATTGTCCGATTACATGGTTTTCTTCTGTCATCATTTCAAATAGGGATCCCATCTTTCTTAGCAGCTTTTGGTCCGAGCTATTTCAAGCAGCAGTGGCCAAGTTGAAGTATAGCACCTCATATCCACAAACAGAGGTGATAAACCGCTTTTTGGAAGCATATCTTCGTTGCTTTGAAGGGTCCAAGCCTCGACAGTGGGTTGATTGGTTATCTTGGGCTGAATATTGGTTCAATACCACATTCAATGCCTCCACTAAAGTCTCTCCTTTTCAAGCTCTTTATGGCAAAATCCCACCAGTTCTGTTTAGAGGAAAGACCTATCCTTCAAAGGTCCCGGAAGTATTTCCCTAATTTCATGATTAGGGAAATATTTAACGAGTGCAGTAATATCCCCTGTCGTATGATCTGAGGCACCTGGATCAACAACCATGATGATGGCTTTCTTCTGCAAACAGACAAAGCATTCAAATAATTACCTTTATGAGCCAAGGATGCAGAACTACCATTTGTGCTCAGTTTTCATGGTTTGAAGAAGTTTCTGCAGCATTTCAATTTGTTCTTTGTTGAGGAGATTAGCTTCAGGTGCAGCAGTGTTGGTGGTTGTTTCTAGCATGTCAAGGGAGGCTATGTTAGCGGGTTCACTCTGTTTTTGAAAGGTCTTGCGTCTGCTAGCTTTCCACAAAGCAAGCAGCATGATTCTCTGGTATTTCCATTCCTTTTTGCAGTGTTCACACCATGGACGAGTTTTCTTTTGTTGACCATGTGGCCCTTCCGCTGCCAAGGTAGAACTTTCAGTAGCTTGAACTGCACTTGGGCTGCCCAGCATTAATTTCCATCTGCTTTCTTCTCTTCTCACTGCAGAGACCACTTCTCAAACCTCTGAGAGAGGTTTGGTTCCAAGAATCCTTCCATGCACTTCATCAAGATCCGTGTTAAGGCCAAGGAGAAGTTTGTATATTCGATCTTTCCCTACAATAGACTTGTACTGCTTGCCCTCTTCTGTACAGTGCCAGTTGATCTCTTCATACATGTCTAACTGCTGCCAAAAACGCTTGAGAGCATTGAAGTATTCAGTTACAGTAGAATTAACTTGTCTCAGATCATGAAGTAGTCTTTTGATCTCAAAAACGACAGATGTATTATCCACATTCGAGTAAGTCTACTTTGCGGCTTCCCATATTTCTGCAGTTGTGCTATAATACAGGAAGTCTTCTCCAATTTCAGTGTCATAGTGTTCAGCAACCATGACATTACTTGGCTATTTTCAAGTTTCCCTTTTTTGAGTTATGCCCCATCCTTTTTCGGCTCCTTGGCATCTCCAGTGATGTACTCTTCCGTTGAAATATATCATATGTTGAATTATATCATACATTTATTTTTTTTATTTTTGTCTATATCATTTATTATGATGGATATGGTATTTATTATGGTAGATATGGTTAGGTAAGCATTTATTATGATGGATACGGTTAGGTAAGTTAGTATCTTACACATTTATTAGGTAGTTCTTGCAATGTACCTATAAATTAAATCTTTTTCATGCCAAAAAAAATGTGAGATAGAATTACTTCACTTCTATAATTCCTAGCCTTTCTTCAAGTTTCTTTTTCAAGTTGGTATCAAGCTCCCGATCTGGGAGCCTAATCACTTTTCTGCTACCTTTCAGCCTTCATTGTTGGACATTTACAGACTTAATCTGTAGTTATTTATCCATTTTCGTTTCCTTTTTCCCAAATTTTTGTTCCTCTTCGTCACTGTTACAAACCTCTAGCCGCCCTTCTTTTTCCGACCCTTTCCAACCCATTTCGACCATCCTCTAGCCACCCTATCACCATGGCAAAACCTAGAACCTTCACTGCTATGACATCTACACCTTTAAATCCTAATGACCTTCCTGTTTTGCACCCAACCTATCACTTGAACAGAAAAAATTACTTGCAGTGGGCTCAAGTTATCCAGCATAGTCTCAAAGATCGACGGAAATTGTCCCACATTGAGGGAAACCCTCCTGAAAAGGACCACCCCACTTTGAGGTTTGAGATAATGAGGATTCTGTTATTATGACATGGCTATGGAACTCTGACTCCTGAAATCAGTCAGAATCGTACGTTTCTTACTTCGTCCCATGTGGTTTGGGATGTACTTAGCAAGACTTTCTCCAAGAAGCAGGATATTGCCACTTGTTATGAGTTGAAGACGAAAATATTTTCCACCAAGCAAGGAGTAATGTCGATAACAAATTACTACGGTATTCTCACTAGTCTGTGGACTAAGTTGGACCAATACCAAAACTCACAAATGGAATATAGCAAGGATACTTCTACTTTGGCAAACTTTGTTAACAGGGAACAGGATTTTTGAGTCTCTCTGGCTTAAATCCAGAATATGACCCCATTAAAGTTCAAGGTAAAGAGCAACTCCCCTCTATATCCAAGGTGTTCTACATTGTGCGAGGAGAGAGAAGTTGTAGAGCAATTATGCTTGATAACAAACCCAGTAGCAGTTCAGCTTTGGTCACTGACAAGATAGCCAAGCCAGGACCCCCTTCTTCCTTCAAGGCCTCCCCGAGATAGTCATTGGTGCCCCTATTGCAAGAAGTATGGGCATACTAAAGAGGCTTGCTTTAAATTTCATGGGAAAGACAAAGTTCTTAGCGGCACAAGAGGATTTTGCGGCCTGCCAAGTTGTCAAGCTTTTGTGGCTGCATCAGACAATGCCCTCTCTTCTCAAGTGGATGATGAAGTTCCTGCCCTTAGTAAGGATGAGCTTACACACTTATGGTCTATCATAAGCTATATTAGTAAGCCTTTTGGCTCTTGCTCTTTAACCTTGATTGGTAAGGTTCCTTGTTCTCAATCTTTTCATACATCTAATACTGAATGTAAGGATTCATGGATCATTGACTCTGGTGTGACTGATCATATGACCTCTAAAACCCCTCATTTTTCTTCCTACCTTCCCATTTTTGAAAAACGCACTCTAGCTTATGGCTCCCAAACCTCAATTGCAGAATCTGGTAGCATCTCTCTTCACCCTTCCTTACACTTAAATAATGTCCTTCATGTTCCCCAACTCGCCAATAACCTTAACTCTGTTCATAAGCTTACCAAAGATCTTAATTGTGCTGTAACTTCTTTTCATTCATATTGTGTTGTTCAGGATCTTGTCACAGGGAGGACGATTAGAGTTGCTACGGAACAAAAAGGGTTATATTATCTCCTTAATGCACTAGCTGAAGATTATAGTAGACAGAAGATACCAGCCTCATGTTATACTGCAAATTCAAAATCTCAGGCATCACAAATTTGGTTACACCATAGGTGCCTAGGACATCCTCCTTTTCAATTAATAAAGTCTATGTATCCATCTCTTTTTTCAAAGGAGCCAGTTCAGTCTTTTTCTGGTAAAGTTTGTCATTTTGCTAAACACCACCGAGTGTCATTTCCATCTAATTTTAATAAAAGTGATGAACATTTTGCACTTATTCATTCTGACGTCTAGGGTCCTACATCTATTCCTAATATCACTAGCACAAAATGGTTTGTTTCTTTTTTATTGATTATTGCACACGTGTCACTTGGCTTTTTCTTATGAATGATAAATCTAAAGTTTTTTTACTCTATTCAGTTTTATGATATGATTAAGACACAATTTGGAAAATCCATTAAACGATTATGTTCAAATAATGGTAGCGAATATGTGAATCAACAGTTTTGTAATTTTATGAAAGAACGTGGCATTATTCATAAACTTATATGTGTTAATACCCCTCAACAAAATGGTGTGGCAGAACGGAAGAATAGGCATTTACTAGAGGTTACCTGCTCTCTTCTTTTCCAAATGTCTGTCCCTAGCTCTTATTAGGGTGAAGCGGTTTTAACAGCTACCTACCTAATTAACAGAGTGCCTTCTCGAGTCCTTGGTAATGTCAATCTTGTTCAATCTATGTTTTCTCACTTTCCCTCTGTTCCAATTATGCAAAGTTTACAGCCTCGAGTTTTTGGATGTGTAGCTTTTGTTCATGTGCATCATCAAAATCGTATTAAACTTGATCCTAAGGCCATCAAATGTGTTTTCATAGGTTATGCTCCTAACAAGAAAGTATACAAATGTTTTCACCCGTCCAGTCGTTGTTTCTTTGTCTCTTTGGATGTTACATTTTGTGAAACTAAGTCGTTTTTTAGTCCTCCACTTCAGGGGGAGGGTCTAGTAGAAGCTGAGACCTTTCTTCTTCAATCCTTTCTCCATCTCCCATCATCACAAGGGTTAACTCCCTCTTGTTCCCAAGAGTTAGTGTCCTCTACTACTCCATCTGGTTCCCAAGAGTTAGTGTCTTCCACTACACCATTTGAGAAAGCTCGAAAGAAACCACTTTTGGTGTATGAAAGGAGAAAGAAACGCGATATGATCCAGTAGTAACTTCATGAGTTTGAACCTGTGGTAAGTAGTAAAGAAACTAACTTCTCCAATATTTGTGAACCCAACCTAGATTACTTACCGATTGCCTTGAGAAAAGAGAAAAGGACTTCCACTAAACATCCTATTTCTCTTTTTGTCTCCTCTAAACACCTTTCCTTGCAGCATCAAAGTTTCATTGCAGCCATTGATTCCATAAAAATCCCAAACTCAGTACAAGAGGCATCAAAAGATATGGACTGAATTCAAGCCATGAATGAGGAAATGAGGGCGTTAGAGAAGAATGGAACATGGGAGATCATTGAGGGGCTAAAAGAAAAAAGGCCGGTGGGATGTAAGTGGATATACACTATGAAATATCAGTCAGATGGTGAGTTAGATCGATATAAAGCAAGACTAGTTGCAAAAGGGTACACACAGACACATGGAATTGGCTATGAGGAGACGTTTGCTCCTGTAGCAAAGATGAATACAGTGAAAGTCTTGCTTTCTCTTGCAACTTATTTTGGATGGGATTTACATCAATTCGATGTAAAAAATGCATTCTTACATGGAGATTTAGAGGCAAAAGTTTACATGGAAATTCCTCCTGGATATGATGTCACCAATGGAAGAAACAAGGTATGCAGGCTAAAAAAGGTGTATGGGTTGAAACAATCCCCTCGTGCATGATTTGGGAGATTTGCAAAAACCATGATGTCGCTTGGATACAAGCAGAGTCAAGGGGACCATGCTCTTTTCCTTAAACATAGAGTTGGAGGAAAACTTACGGTTCTCCTAGTATATGTGGACTACATCATTGTATTAGGTAATGATCTAGTTGAGAAAAAGCTCTAGGAGGAGAAATTAGCTGCTGAATCATATCGGGTTTCTTTCTCCTTTCATACACCAAATGTGGTTTCTTTTGAGCTTCTTCAAGTGGTGTAGTGAAAAACACTAACTCTTGGGAACCAGATGGAGTAGTAGAGGACACCAACTCTTGGGAACCAAAGGGAGCTAACTCTTGTGATGATGGGAGACGGAAAAAGGATTGAGGAAGAAAGGTCTCAACTTCTACAAGGAAAATCTAGGAAAATTAAGATACTTCCTTAGAATAGAGGTGGCATAGTCTAGGAAAAGCATCTTTTTCTCTCAAGGGAAATATATCCTAGATCTACTTAAAGAGACTGGTAAGCTTGGGAGCAAAGCTGCTAGTGTTCCCATTGAACAAAACCATCGAATAGGAAGTGAAGAGGAGAATTCCAATGTTGATAAGGCACAATACCAAAGATTGATGAGAAAACTCATATACTTGGCCCATACTATGCCTGACTTGGCTTATGCTGTGAGTGTGGTTAGCCAATTCATGCATGATCCTAAAGTGAGACACATGCAAGTAGTAGAAAGAATATTACAGTATCTTAAGGCCACACCTGGTAAGGGACTGATGTTCAAAAGTGGTGACAAGCTCTCTATAGAAGTCTACACCAATGTTGATTATATAGGCTCTATTAGTGACAGAAAATCAACATCTGGATATTGTATGTTTTTAGGAGGAAATTTGGTGACTTGGAGAAGCAAAAAGCAAAATGTTGTTGCAAGATCAAGTGCAGAGGCAGAATTTCGTGCCATGTCACAAGGAATTTGCGAGCTACAATGGTTGAAAATTATCTTGGATGACTTGAAGATAAAATATGAGACTCCTATGAAGATGTTAGGTGACAACAAATCAGCTATTAGCATCTTTCATAATCCTGTCCAACATGATAGGACGAAACATATTGAAAATGACCAACACTTCATCAAGGAGAAGTTGGATAATGGACTTATAGCCACGATACATGTTCCTTCCAGATGTGTTCACTAAGGGCCTACCCACAGAGCGGTTTCAGGAGCTTACACACAAGCTGGGAATGATAGATAATTAGATATCCATTCACCAACTTAAGGGGGAGTGTTGAAATATATCATATGTTGAATTACATCATACATTTACACTTATTTTGTCTTTATCATTTATTATGATAGATATGGCATTTATTATGGTAGATATGGTTAGGTAAGCATTTATTATGATGGATATGTTTAGGTAAGTTAGTATCTTACATATTTATTAGGTAGTTCTTGCAATGTACCTATAAATTGTATCTTTCTCTATACCAAAAAAAATGTAAGATAGAATTACTTCACTTCTATAATTCCTAGCCTTTCTTCAAGTTTCTTTTTCAAGTTCTTCCTTTCCCTTTCCTTGGAGAAAGATGTGGAGGTGTAGTTTTAGCCATTTAATCTGTGACCGATTATTGGGAGAGTGGATCCCTCACTAGGGCTGGCTATGGCTGTGCCGCCAGTCTCCCGTGGTTGACTTCCTTCTGGTGTTCCTGCCTTTTTGGCCACAAGGACATGGGTATTCAGAGATGATTCTTTCCGGATCAGAGCTCTGATCCCATTTCGAATTATGGTTTTCACTTAATTCAGGAATGAATTACAATGGCCAAATAAATAGGCCAAGACACAGCTTTACAATAAATGATATTCCTAAAATAAACAAGGAAAATTATCTCCTCTTAAAATGGAAAATAAATCACAGGTGCTGAATATCTAAAAAAGGAAGGAACCAATCATCCTAATCTGTACAATTATCGAAATCAAGACTGAATAAACAAAATAATCAACTCCTAGAAAATAGCAAATAGGCGCTGTTTACCAACACTGACAAACATACCTTTATAAAGTTTTAAAAAATAAAATAAAATAAAGAGAGCAAAGGGGGATGCAAACAAACTGAAAATGAAAAGCAGACATTGAAACTGCACTAGATTAAAATAACAAAAGTACTCACTGGATCAGTTTGAGCAGGTATGGCAAGTCGAGACTGTGCATTTGCTATCATTAAAACAACATTTTCACGCTGGTTCCTTACATTGTCTTTCTGCATATGCCAGAATTAAAATTAGTAACCAAGAATGCTCAACATAAGGTGGAAAACAAAAATATCTCACTCCAGGATATTTCAATTCATGGATAATCTTGTTTTTAACTTTAATAATAACTAAAAGAAACTCACAACAACGAAATCCAACTTTTACCAATAATACTAAAAGAGACACCAGCTATTTGGCAGCTTTGAAACAGGTGGATGTCGCCTAGGTTTACAAAAGGTCCCTCTAGTATTACTAGTAAGTTTCGACAATTGACAATAGACATAATTTTAATATTGGGAATTGCTTTTCTATCTTGGCATAGGTATTTCTACTTTGAGCACCGCTCATTAGTACGAAACGAACTTTGTACTGGGTGTCAACTGTGTTGAAAACCATTTAGGGAGGAGGGACAAAATTTAAGTAGAAAAGAGAAAAACAGAAACAGATTGCACAAAACTTAATGTATTTCACACTGTTTGTACTGTGTTTTATCAAAAGGCCCTTTGAATTGTTCGGCATTTTCCGTCTACTTTTATCAAATTAAATTTGTAAAAAAAAAAAAAAAAGGACTCCAGCAGGAACCTATATAGAGATGTGTCAATTACCACACAATTGGCAATACACCGCAATGGAAGAGAAAATAATAATCATTACCAACCTGGAACCCAAACACAAATTCCAAAAGATCAAACATGTCTGCATCCCTTTGTCCAGAAACTTTAAACCCAGAGGGAAGTCTAGGAAACTGTTCAGTATATCGAATTGCGGATATTGCCCCCTTAACCTGATATTGAGAATAATGCCTTACAAGTTATAAGAACTACTAAGCAGTGGGCATGACTTTCAGGACAATAATATTACAGAAATCATGCAAACAATCATTAATGTGTGTAACTTAATAAGCTCTTAGTGACTATCAATAAATATAACAAATAAAATGCAGGTTACTGAAAAATGTACAACAGCCATATGTCTTCTGAAACTTTCAACTTACTTCTGGGAAAATTCTGATAGGATTGGTTAATGACGGTGCTTCTAAAGGAACAATATTGTATGGCGTCAGCTCCCCAGTTAACGTCGCACTTGACTTTTTTATTTTTCTCAACTAAGAAAACATAAACAGCAAAGATGACAAAAGTTAGCCAGTCTGTTGAAGTCCTACAAGAAGTGTAAGATTAGAATGTGAAGAGAGCCAGATAACAACAAGTGCTAGGTAAATTTCCTGACTCCCTGAATACATGTAAACTACTATCCCAAAAAGAAAGAAATAGTAGCTCAAAATTTTGAAACACCGCTAAATTAATAATCAATAATATAAGAAATTGTTAAAACATAATTTTTCACAACAGAGAAATGAATTATAAGGTCATAATCATACAAGCTAATTTGATAGGTTATTGACATCTTGATGAATAATATAAAAGGAGTACCTCCTCCATTATGAGCCCTCCAACTCCACTGGGATCAGCATCCCTGCTAAGCGCCTCCATGACCTCTACCAAGGCACGTAGTGTAGCAATTACCTTTTTCATTTCAGATGATCTAAGCCTCAACCTAGAAAAACAATATATACATATACATATATATATATATTGATGAAACAATTCACACACTACATCAGCGCAAAGTACAAACTAGATAAAGTCAACCTAATGTATTAAGTGGCAGAAACTGGAACACAAAAACAAGACGGCCATTCTGCAAGTTTAAAGAATTAGATTAGTTAGGAGAAAGACTGGTCCAAAAGCAAAGTCATTACTTCTTTGCAAATCATACATAACATATTCAGATATAAAGCTTAATAAAATAAAAGGGACAGTTTTGGAGCCTGTTTCAGTTGCTCCACATTAGTGTTAGCATTGTATTTTCGCTGAACTCCAATCAACTAAAGCAACAAATTTCAGGATGTTAGAATTAGGCATATGTGAGTAGTTTAGCCTGACTGTAACTGATCCTTGGATAATTAGTATAGTGATTCTGCTACTCCTCAGATTTAGGAGTTTATTCCTCTAGTATTCAATGTTGTACGTACTATAAATATATGCATCTTGAAACTGATTGGTCAAACACAACGGTAGTTTAAATGATCCTTCACACCACTGTGCTCCAGTACTCCACTCCCATGCCAACAAGCATAGGTTTTCATATTTAGTTCCACTTTAAGATAATTTTGAATCAAATGCATAGACGAAAATAACTCATGGTCATACTTGCCAATGAACATCAAGCATTAAGACACAGCCAAAATATATAAATTACCGTTATAATCTCAATGAAGAAATGAACTAGTAAACTACACTATTGCAACTTAAATTTTTCAACAAAATTATAAATTGGACATACTCTCCCAGTGTCGAGCTAAACGTTCCAGATTCTTGTAATCTCTGCTCTTCACGTTGAATGTCATCCACTCTATGTTGTTGCTTGTAGCGCTGATAGAATTCCCATAGATTCTCAATGTCGCGATTACGATCAATCCGGGCCCCATCCTTCTTGGCAAGTTTTTGCTAAAGAATAAATAAAATGAAAACCATAAGAAAATAAGCCATAAGCCCTATTAAACCACTTCAAAAGGAAAGAGAAAAATCAAATGGCATAAAGGTCCTGTTGAATATATCATAATTCACTACTAATACCTTAATAACAGACATTAAACCAGTTTTGAACTGAAGAACTCCCCTACCATCACTGCTGGGATCAAGATTTTGAGCCATACTATAAGCCTGCTCACACACTGAAGCCAAAAGTAAAGGGTCATTTTGATAAATATCATAAAAAAAGAACAGGATCAGCTGATTCAAGCTCCAGGTTATTAGGAAGTATGTTGTAAACTTTGCTTCACAGCATCTAGAATTACTAGTAAAGAAGATCAGCAGAACACTCAACACTAGCAATTAAATTGCACTGTTGTCTCCATTTCCTTAGGAAAGTTGAGCAGCAGCAATGCTGCTGCAACAACACCTTAGGATAACTGAAAACTTGCCAGTAATGTTGGTTGAGGAGTTAGATGAAACTGACATGCAGCTAGCCCCTACCTAGACCATCCAGTTAGCTAGTACCTAGGCATGCGCTTAGGATCAATACCAAGACTTCACTTCAAAACACAACATTGTGAACCATCCAAAGAAGTAGGAGGACAAGAGATCCTCTTTACAAGAATAATAGCTATCAAACGAGAAAAATATCTTTCCAATTTATCAACATATCTGAGAGAGAGGAATCCCTCTAAAAAAGACCATGAGTTTTACACCACTAGATCGAAACACCTAATCTCATCTCACATAACTTGCTTGTCCGAAAAAACTCATTAAAAAATACAACAATTATGATCCAATCAAATACACCAAAGTAAAATAGCCTTCACATTGCCACAAGGATTTGGCTTCTTTCCTTTTTCCCAAAGCCAGCAAAACTAGTCACCAAGAATTGGTCCAAAGTCCTAACACATACATAACACTCGTCAAAGTTATCAAAAAAAAATATTCTATAAAGATTCAGCCACAAAACAGTGAAAAACAGACATCAAACAGATTCAAAACTCACACCACACATAACACACACATAAGACAGGGAAAATGCAATTGATCCACCCATTATATGAATGTAATGTTTTCTAACATCTTTTCCTGATATGTATGCAATGCGTGGTGCTTGCTCACAATCTCTACCTCATCTTTTCAATTATTACATTGCTCTTGTTGTTTCTTTATGACACTTCTTATTTTGCATTTTAGGTGAATGTTGGATGCATCCGAGCCCCATAGAAAATTCATTGAGGATTAGTTTACATAGCATTAGGAGAAGTGAAGAGGCAAAAATTTCATGGCAATGCACAAACAATGGTATAATTTGGGTTAGTTGGGCAGAATGAGAATCTCATCTCTTTAAGGAGGTTTCTTTGACACTTCACTAGATTTTGGATAAGACTAATCAGTTAGCATCTATTTTGGGCAAAGCTACATTAATCTTTCTCTTTTCCATGTTCACTTTTTCTCTTGCATATTGTTTTAGGAGGATTACTTATCCTCCTCACTCTTTAAATTATTTCTCCTTGTCTGAAGTTCTTAATCAATTTCCCTTCTATCCAAATTCCAAAAACAAAATATATCCAATAATCAATCAAAGCTTAAACATAATAAAACTAAGATCCAGTCACCTCAGCTAGTTTCCAACTTTCCCATTTCTAGTGCAACAAATCCCAACTATGTACGTTTCAGCTGCTATCGGTACCATCTCCGCCAGCCATTGTTCATAACTCCCCTCCTTCCATTTTCACACCTGCTGTAGTCACCTCACACATTTGATTATAGCCATTTTCACTTCAGCACTGAATGCAACTCTTACCCACTTCAATTACTCACCTCCGCCTCGCCTCACAATGACTCCATCTTCAACACATATACTCCACCACCATCACCACTAAATTCAAATTTCCATCATAAATAGTTCTTCCATAATCCCCCAATAACAATACCACAACTTACCAATTCAAAACCATAAAAAAAAAAAAAAAAATCACTTCTGTACCAAATTTGCATAACTCTCCAAGCTTCGTTCAAACTCCTAGCCATCAAACTAAAGCTAAACTCCTTTCCGAAAACCAAACGCATCACACAGCGCCGCAAAATTCACAAGGCTTCACTCTCTCATTCAAACATATCCATATCCATCCAGATCTCACACATTTTTAGAAACAACATCGACGGCACCAT
>JAVHNL010000165.1:0-25000 GCA_031216105.1 Dalbergia cultrata | reverse complement strand
CTCTATTTTATTCTATCTCACTCCACTTATTGCCACTAATCCAAACATACATAAAGACCATTAAATCATTATCAAAATAGTTCTCCAAAGAAATTGTACTTGTGCCTTCTTAAACATCCATTTCATTTGATAAATTCATCCAAATGTTAACAAGCCTGTTTTTATTAATGAAAATATTTGTGTTAGGTTTTGTGTCAAATTGACACAATAGAACCATCACTTTAGCATAAGAAAGATCAAATTGTTGACAAACAATTATAGAATAAATCACTCATATTAACAAAATTGGATGCTAATTGATATTTCGGTAGATTTGTCAAATGGAAAAATAATTAGAGTACCACTGAAAATACTCAATGGGGGTTTGGCTCAATAAAAGTGGATTGAGTCTTGGATGAGCTTTACTTGCAAGGTTAGTTGGCTCAAATTCAGGGAAACTCACTTAAAGATGGGTGATATCATTTATCATTCTAGGTTCAGAAACTTAAGGGTGCGTTTGCTTTGCATTTTCCAGTTTTTAGTTTTTAATTTTCAATTTTTGTGAAGAAAAAATTGAAAAAACTAAAAACTGAAATTTTTAGGGTGCGTTTGGTTTCAGTTTTCCATTTTTTTAATTTTCAGTTTTTCAGTTTTTGTGAAGGAAAAACTGAAAAAACTGAATTGAAAATTTTAGGGCCTGTTTGCTTTGCTGGAAACAGTTTTCAGTTTTTGTGAAGGAAAAACTGAAAACTAAAGTTTGTGATTTTCAATTTTTTCAGTTTTTCCGGAAAAACTGAAAAATGAAAATTGTTTCAAAAGCAACAGGCCCTCGCTTTCAATTTTTTCAGTTTTTTCTTTACAAAAACTGAAAATTGAAAACTGAAAATTGGAAAACTGAAACTAAACTCACCCTTAGTTTTCAGTTTTTCCTTTATAAAAACTAAAACTGAAAAATACAAAGTAAATGCACCCTAAGCTTTCTTATCTAACCTTTTTAATCAAAAGTTAATAAAAGAAAAGTTTCTTTTATTGACAATGTTCCGAGCCATATAATCTTTCGAAACTTACATGATAGTTCTCCCATTAGAAATTAATAGTCATTATTTTTTCAATCAGTGTATACAATTTATTATTTTACATAAGCCATTTTTAATGTTCATTAAAAGAGTTTAATTTTGATATATTAACAGTGTAAAATTGTTTTACGCTGTCATCCAATCAAAATATTTTATTTTGATAATTTTTCAAGTAGTGGTATAAAAGTTAATTATTATGACTTATGTGGTAATATATGATTAGATGATTGTATAAAATATTTTTATATGATCAGTGTATAACAATTAAAGCCTTATTAAAAAGTTAAAATATCTATTTTTTTTAAATGTTCAAGACAAACACTCTTATTATTATATATTTAACTACAAAATGATTTATTTATATATAGATTTAATTTAAATACATTACACCGTTATCCAATTAAATTCTTTCATATATATATATATATATATAACTTTTGAAAAAGTGGAGATAGGGAGTGAACATGTTTTTCTCACGTGTAAAAAAGTGATTAGATGATTGTATAAAAGAATTTTTTACTATCAATGTATTAAAATTAAACTTTTTATATATATTACTTTGCTAAAATTACTTTTATATATTCACTTAAATAAATTATGTACTCAAATATAAATTTTATTTTTCCTACGTGACTTCACTTCTCGATAATGAATCCTCTTATACATAAATAACATATGAGAGGGTCGTTTTTTTAATTCATATAGTTCATCTTTTCATTTTAAAATGCATGAAAATGTACACTTAAATAACTAAAGGGTGTGGAAACGACCCCTCAATTCTCATTTAAAAAGTGTGGTGATAACTTTAAAATCAAAGTAAGATATTGACAATACTCAATTATTTTTTAATAAAACAAAGTCATTTAATAGAATAAAGTAAGTTGCTTAATATTTTTTTTTTTTGGGGTACTTGAGTTGCTTACTAATTTAAGAGTTAATATCTATTACCTCATTATTCTAGCAAATGCATCATGAAATAAAATAGTAAATTATAAAATGTTTAATATTGATGCGCTGATTGTATAAATTTTTTTACACTATTATTCAATCAAATTATCATATTTGGATTATTTTTTAAATAGTAGATATGATATTTAATTACTTTTATTAATGTGACAATATATAATTAGATGATTGTATAAAATTTTTTTATATCGCTAGTGCATATAAGTTAAACTATAAAAGACCTCTAATAATGTTTTATGTAGATTTGATTAGTTATAGTAAAAATTAAAACTATATTTTTAAAGATGAATTTTGATATATTATTATAAAATATATTATTATATGGTCAATCAATCAAATATAAGAATCGCATGCTCATAATAATAATAATAATATGATAATTCATGAATGAATAATTGCGTAAATAAAACCCTGAAACCTTTTTTATTTCCTCCGAACGACGTCGTTTGATCCGCCCCGAAACCTTCTTAAGCGTGAACTCCGAACAAAGTTTTACTCAAAATCGTAGAATCGGGAAATGGAGAAGAGAGAATTGGAAGGTGCAGTGGTTAACAAGGTTGGAGAAGTGATATCAGCTATCAAGAAGGCGAAGCACGTTGATGAAGTCATTTGCGCGCTTCACTCAATAGCCACGCTTCTTTTCCCTCTCGACCCTTCTCTTCTCTCAGGTAGGTTCACTACTTGTCGAATTCAATGTGTTACATATATTTGCAGTAATTAAGAATTGATTTTTTTTCGTGAATTGTGCTCAAACTTTGCAGGTTGCATTGACGAGAGTTACCGTGACCAGGTTTCGTGTCCTTCATGTGTTACTAGAAGTTTTCTTCAGTTGAAAATTTTACATGTTTGGGAAATTTCATTTTTATTGTTTTGTGGTTCTTTTTTTTTGTTAAAGGTCTTAGGTGTTAGAGTTCCATCTGTAGAAGAACGGCATGATTGGTGGGAAGCATTTTACGGAGGAGCTGGTTTTCCTACACTGGCTAGGATCTTGTTACTTGGTAAATATCTTTATATTGCAGTTAAGGTCTTTTTTATTCTTGTTTAAGAAAATACAATGGCATCTTTTATTTCAGCAATTTGTTTTTAAGATTTTGTGAAGGAAACAGTGAGAACAAAAATGAAAACTGAAAGCATGGTTTTATTGTTTTCACTGTTTGCTGTATTTATTTCACAAATTCCTGAAAAACAGTAAACAAAGAAAATGAAAACAGTAACCAAACAGGTCCTTGTTTTTTTTGGTCTACACAATGTTGCTGGTTAGGAATCATTTTCAGGTGTGTGTGGGTGAGAACTTAGGTGATGGTTATTTCTTTCAAGGACTAATTTTTTTTGTGTGTGATGATAGGCACTGTACATTTTTTTAGTTGCTAAAATTATAGTGGATTATGCTTTTTGTGTTTTTCTCATATAGTGTGCTACTTCATGCAGATGTTGCCCCCAACTGGTTGGCGTGTTTTCCCTTCTCAGCACAGAAACATGTTTATGATGTCTTCTTCATTCGTGGACTTGTCAGTGAGGTGGTGCAGATGTTGGTTCCTTTTCTGCAGCAGAATGGGAGTGATGGTCTGGATGCTAATGCTGTCCTCTCAAATTCTGAAAGGTTTGAATGCCTCATATAGTGCTATCTCTTAAATGTTGTTTTCTCCGCCTCGTTACTCTTATTTAAGGGTATGTTTGGTTAAGGAGTAGAAATGGGAGTAAATTTTCTATAAATGAGTTTCACGTGTAATTTAACACATGAAGCTCATCTATGGAAATTTTACCCTCATTTTTACTCCCCAACTAACAATACCCTAAGGGTTATTATAAACATGCTTGTACTTAATTTGGGGTAAACTAACAATCCAAACTAGTTTGTCATTGGGAGGAACTTATTCAGATTGTAACATTTATGACAGATTGCTTGTACTGTGCTTACTTGAAAATAATGGGGTGCTCCAGTTAGCAAGAGAGTTTGGTGATCCTTCTAAATCAAAAGGTTTTGCAAATGAACGGATGAGACCAGCTGTGTCTAGGGTGGTGCAGATTGTTGCATCTATTCCTGACAAAGCTAGAATGAACTCCCTGACTACATTGTCATCACAGTATCCTCTTTATTCTTTACTTGGTTTGGATATTTGATGGGTTTTGTATTCTTGACGTGGTTTTGTAGTTCCTTTTTACTTGATTAACATATCTTTTTGTTTTACTATTTATATTGTCTGCATATGATCTCCAGAAAAAAAGGGGGGGGGGGGGGGTACACTTCCCAATTATATTTTAATGGTTCCAGGTTCCTTTATAAGAATATGTTTTTCCCTTCACCAACATTATTCAGTTTGTTCTTCAAGCAGATTATTATCCAACTATTTTTACTGGCAGAAGAAAGAGACAAGAATTTGCTGGAAAATGTGGATACCTCAGATGAAATGGACAAAAATGGTGCACTGTTATTTGTTGGGGAAATGTTTTCTCGTATTTGTCGCCGTGGCTCTGCTGGTAAATAGAAAATCCCAGACACTGGAACAGTTTTTTTTTTTTTTTGTTATTTTCAAATATATGTATTATCCAGTATCATTAAAGTGCTTTCATTTAACTGCTAGCCTTTGTGAAATAGATCATGTTTGCTTCATATCAATCTACTGTAAACTCATGTAAGAAAAAACTCTCTAATATAGTTCCAACTGAAATCTTTGGTTAACAATTTCACAATGATGTGAATCCATGTTAAGCACAACTCTTGCTAGGATTTGAAAATAGATTATCTTAATTTTGTTGATGCATTATGTATGATTGTAGAAGTCATTTAAGCTGCTAATGCAAGAACCAACCAAATTTTAAAATTGCTAAAAGAACTAGTCCAATCAAGTTGGTGATCTAAAGTTATAAAGTTTATCCTATGTCTCTAATGCTGTGTATTATAATTGATGTTTGTCTGGAGTAGCTATTTGAAGTGTCTGAACTTGTTTCCTTATTAAATTTCTTTTCATGTAGATCTACTATCAAGTGAATTAGTTCCTCGAATTCTAAGTCTTGTCAACAGCTGCTTATCTTCATGTAACCATCCAGTCACTGTGGAATTGCTTGAGTCAAAATCAGACTCTGTGTTTTGGTCGAGAATGATGGAAGCAATCAGGGATCCTTATACCACTGAAAGAATCTCTGAGCAGATTTTGCATCACCTAACAGCTCAACACGCAAATGATGTTCAAGCGTACTGGGTTCTGTGGCTGTTATTCCATCGAATTTTTAAGCTACAGGCTTCTGTCAGGTTAGTGGAAACTGGAAATAGTTTTGCTTTTGTTCGCAGATCATCTGCTTCATTTGGATTGTGGGAAAGAAAACTAACAAAAATTTGTTGGATGATGACTAAAGTAAAGAAGAAAAACTTGAATTCAAATTTTGAAGGACGTTCTGTCATATTTTCCCCTCTCTTCCTATTAATTTATTTCCTTTTATTTCTCCTCCTCATTCTGAATATATTGTGAATATTGCAAGTATGTATATTAAGGACAGCATTGTAAGGGATATCATGATTTAGTAATTGATGAATGTGTACCTTGCAATGTTTGAGCCATAGGCTACCCTCTTGTATTAGATCTTTGACTAGTAAAACTTATTACAAGGTACCTGATGGTCACTGTCCCTCTGAATGCTGGGAAGCAATATACTTGAAATTTTTTGAAGGGAACCTTGATCATCAGTGAATGTCACCACCTTACTTAGTTTATTGACATTTTCTTTGTCATAAGTTGTGGTGATTGCAAGATTCTTTCCCATGTCAATTTATATAATATTTTATGTTCATGATTGAAATATATTTTCCTCTTTTGTTGTTCATAGCTCCTACTTTCTTGGTTATTGTTCACATTATGTCTTTGCCCATGATTCATGCAGCTTGGAGTATGTAGGCATGACAGACCATCATGAACATTTTTTCCCCATAGAATAGTAATAATACACCTTTATTAATATATGTGCCTATGCACCTTTTATTTTGCCATGTTTCCATGGCCTCTCCTCAGGTCCTTGTTTGTTGACAAATTCCTGCTCTGGAAGGTATTTCCTATTAGCTGCCTGAAATGGATCCTTCAATTTGCTGCATTGGAGTGCCCACCTGGTACCTCCTTATCGGGACATAATCGTCCAGGGTTCTTGAATATTGTTCAACGTCTGGTGGCAGCATGGTCCCAAAAAGAATTTGTGCAAACAGCGCCTATTGAGCAGCAAGCTTGTATCCTTTTTCATAATGCTAATTTACCGAAAAATATGTGGGAATGGAAGGATACATAGTTTCTGTTTGATGTGAATTAAGGAACGGGAAGATATATGCTGCCTTACCTTGAGAGTAGAAAGGCTGTGTCTGCATCTACAACCCATGATCACCAAGTCACAACCCAACAAACCTTATTATTGCGTCAAGGCTTACCCTCTTCCTATTTTGTGTGAATTGTTGCATCATAATTATAACCTTCTCATGTGCTTCCCTTCTCTGAGCATCCCCTGGGACTGATGCCATCTTTATCATTGGGAGGCATTTTTTTGTGTATTCATTTTCCTATATTTATCTCAGATATATCTGCAGCTCTAGGCCTTTCTCTGGAAACAATGTCTAGAGAGGAATTGGATGGGATGAAGGATGCCATGCACTTGATTCTTCAAGGAGTTAGCTGTAAGTATTGTTTACTTAATTGTTGGGAGTCTTGATAATAAGGATGGCAAAAGGGATATGTTGAAATTATTGCCCTCAATTAGTCCTTTATAGCACTATTTAAGTACCAGGCGCTATCCAGAGGAAGGATGTGGTGAATCTGGAATGGTTTGAGTAATTTGGGGCCTTCTAGATAGGGAAATTGCTCTTCTTGAAATGGCTCTTCTCGAACTTGATGTTATTTTATATGATCCTGCCTTGAGTCAAATCAACTGAATCTAGGTCATTATTGAAGGTGTATAGTCGGAGCAAATATTGTAGGGTTTAGGTACAAATGTTACCAAAATTTTAATCTCTTTGCTCTCCATTTAGCAATCATTTCTTTCTGTTTAAGTGAAGTTGAATTAATAGAACTTGATTTTTTTTTTATCAAAGAGCCTTTCTCTAGTGGTTTTTCGAGGGTCCCAGTACCCATTAATAAATTCCAACAGGAATCTAACCAGTTTATTACATTATTGGGAGTTTTCCTATCTAGTCTGATCTTTCTTTTTAATTTCAATTATCGATATCAAGGATATTACAATAACCCATACTTTGGAGTTTTCATCAATGGTTGCATTATACATTCATAAAGAAAAAGTCGTTGTAGAAATAAGATGGGATAATTTGTATTAAAAAGTAACTGGTTTGTTGAATTACTTTCTTGTGGGGTCCATCTCTGTACCTGTCTCACTCCCATTTAGTAATCTTCTAACTCTGTTTACATCCGTTTTTGAAGAATGTTTAATTGGCATTCATCTTCTAATGCTTTGTGTAATTGTTTCAGGTAGGCTGGAGAGTCCTAATCATTTAATCCGGAAAATGGCTAGTGCTGTTGCTTTAGTGTTGTCTAAAATTATTGATCCAAAAAATCCTCTGTACCTTGATGATAGTTTTACTGGGGAGACAATTGATTGGGAGTTTGGATTCACTTTCCCCAAAAAAGGGACCTTGGTTACCTTAAATGGTGGAGAAAAAGGTGTTGAGGAAACGAAAATATCTAAAGTGTCAAGGGCAGAGAGGGACTCTGACTTCCCCTCCAATAAGGAGAAAAGCTTTAGTGTAAAGGGTAAAAAGCAGTTAATGGACTTTAATGTGCTTGATCCAGATGAGATTATTGATCCAGCATCCCTGAATCTTGAATCAGACATTAATGATGAGGATGATGATGATAGTGCAAGTGAGAATTCATATTCCTCAAGTGATTCATCTTTACAGCCTTATGATTTGTCAGATGATGACTCAGATTTGAAAAGGAAATTTTCACAGTTGGCTGATGTAGTTGCAGCTCTTCGAAAATCTGATGATGCTGATGGGGTCAGTCATTTTCTCCCAGCACAGTTTTTAGTTGCATTTTGACTATCTGGCTCTGTTGTAGCTACACTTAATGCAACTTGATTTCTCATGGTTATAAGTTCAGTTAGTTCAAAGGGAATACTATTAAGCATTGTATAATGTAATATTGTTAAACTATTAAGCATTGTACTCCTGTTGTGTCAGTGGGACTGACCTGACGCATTCTTGCCTTTTGCAAACTGTGTTTTGGTGTGCAACTTTTTATTTGGTAAATTGTTGACTCTTGTTGCAGGTGGAAAGAGCTCTTGATGTTGCTGAAAAGCTCATAAGAGCATCCCCGGACGAACTAAAACATGCAGCAAGGGATCTAACCAGAGCTCTTGTTCAGATTCGTTGCTCTGATATATCTATAGAAGGTGCCGAAGAATCAGCAGAAGAGAAAAGACAAAGAGCGTTAATTGCCTTGGCTGTTACCAGCCCATTCGAATCACTAGAGACACTAAACAAAATATTGTATTCACCTAATGTAGATATCAGCCAACGCATTATGATATTAGATGTCATGACAGAAGCAGCTCAGGAGCTTGCTGAATCAAAAATTTTAAAACCCAAACATCAGACTAGGTCCCTTATTTCAGTTGTTTCAGATAGTCGACCTTGGTTCTTGCCTAGCAGCACAGGTACTCCAGGTGCAAGTCCCTGGAAAGAGATCTCAGGAACCGGAGCTTTTCTTAATTGGTCAAATACCTATGAGAGGGAACTTCCCTCAAAACCTAGTCAAGTCAAGAAAGGGAAAACACGTCGGTGGAGCCTAAGATCTCCTCATGCACAGCTAAACCAGATGGAGTTTTCTCATAACAAATTTCCCATGTATGCTGCTGCATTCATGCTTCCTGCCATGGAGGGATATGATAAAAAAAGGCATGGTGTTGACTTACTTGGCAGGGATTTTATTGTCCTGGGGAAACTCATTTATATGCTCGGGGTTTGTATGAAATCTTTGGCCATGCATCCAGAAGCGTCTGTGCTAGCATCCTCCCTCCTCGATATGTTAAAGTCCCGGTACTGGTTTAGACGTCTATTGCATTTTTAATTTCAAACCCTGTGAGGACTGAGAGTCTAAAACCTTGATCTCATCATAGAATTGAGCCTTTGTATGCTTGTGCCATAAAAGCAGAGATATTTCCTGTTGGTATTTAATTTTTTTTTGGGCTAATGTGCTAATTAATCCAGGAATCAGGAAAACTCATGACAGTTTTTTTGTTTTTGACTCATGCAGAGAGGTATGCCATCACAAGGAGGCATATGTGAGAAGAGCTGTCCTTTTTGCAGCTTCATGCATATTGGTTGCTCTTCATCCTGCTTACATTTCATCTGCCTTGCTTGAAGGAAACGTTGAAATTTCCACTGGCCTTGAATGGATTCGCACATGGGCCCTCGATGTTACTGAGTCAGACACAGATAGGGAATGCTATACGGTAAGCAAAGGAAAATTGATACTTCAAAGAGGTTTAGTTTCTATGCTTCCCCCTTCTTTACAAGCTTTTCAATTATCTCTGGTTGTATTTCGGTCACATCAAAGGTTTAGACTCTTATGTTTTGGTCTACAGTTGTTTCTTGGGAAAGTTTAGAGACCTATTTATAGTTACCTAGATGTATATCATCAATCCTTTGTCTCCTCTCAACCTCCCTTCTATTGTTTTGTTCAACTCGTGTTAATTTCTTCCAAACAGTAAACGTTTTTGCTTTATATAGATGGCTATGTCATGTCTACAACTCCATGCTGAGATGGCTCTCCAAACTTCCCGAGCTTTGGAGTCAGCAAGAAGTTCATTCAAGGCAGGTCCTGCTCTCCCTTCCGATGCATCCAAAGTGACAATTAAAATTCCCTACTTGAACAAGGATTAGTGATCCTGTTGCCTATTGTGAATGGCTTCATTTGCTTAGCGCAGAATATGAATTCAAAATCGTTCTAAATTGTTCTCCTGGTTCATTTAACTTTTAGGCCAGTCCTTGTATTTTCTATAAAATTTGTGTATTCATTTTAGGCTTCTAGAGGTTGCAGTTGGTACAACAGCAATGTACATATTAGTGATTTCATATGCAGTCGAAATTTAATATAACAATTCATTATCACGCCTTTGTTATTAAATTTGAGGGGCTCGTCTCTTTTTAAGTTCCTTTTCATTTTTACTGGTGTCATTTTTTTTCGGCTTCTTTATATAATTTCTGAAGAATAAAATCCAACTTGATCTTTTAAGCATATTCAATGTCGACTTACCGATTGAAACTGAATTCAATAAATTTTGACGATTTCCTGTTGTTCAATTTTACCCGTTGAGCTACAATAATCAATTAACTAACGTACCATCTCCAGCAATGCTATACTCCATCTTTTAAAATATTTATCCATTTTTAGATAACTTTATATTGTATAATATTGTCAATTTCACATTTCAATAAAGCATTTTTTTTTTTCTTCCAATACTACTCTTAATTAATTTCATATTTTTAAAGCATTCCATTTAATATTAACCTTAAATGTTGTGCTATATTAATTAATATGTAAGGATATATTAGTCTATTTTCTCTATTTTACTCAATTATCAATATCATTTATTATCTTTCTTAATGTTCATATTTGTCCTAAATTGACATATATTTTAAAAGAGAGAGAGTATTATGTTTTGTTATATTTGGAGCAGAAAGTTTTATAAAACTGACCCTTAAACATGTATCCCCAATAAGATTCAAAGACTTCAAATCTGGAATTGCTCTGGAAACACTTTTTCTCATAAGTTGTTTGAAGCATACAAATGTGTTTTGCTTAATTAAAGTTAAGGTACCATTACAGGAACAGAAATTGTAGTGCAAAACAGTAACACGATGGAGTTTACAATTGCGTTGCAGCTATTTGAGTTCATGGAATCATGGATTTGCCCATTCCATTCAAAGGATACTATTACTTTTTACAGTAGCTTTGGCTCACGTCCCTGTCGAGAGAACATGAGTTTCAATGTAATTTTTTGCAAGGCTTCCTTCATTTTCTTTTTAAGCAAACACGCTGATGGACGCTGTAATTTTTTCAAAGGCTTCCCCCAAGTTTGTGCTCCTTATAGCCATCACGTGGAGGAACAAGTCTTAATAGTTGCTGTTGTGCTGTTTATAATGAGTTAAGCATGTGAATAGGCAGAGAAACCTTGACATAATTCCACCACTTTATCTACTTGTTATATATTTTCGCTATCATGTGGCTTAGTAAAACCGTATATTTCTGCAGGACAAAAGAATGGAGTTCTCGAAATGTTAAGACTATTGCACTTGTTGGCCCTATGTCATTTTCTTAGTTGTATTTTCAACTTCAGTGTGATGTATGTGACCGAAAATTTCTATTTCGCAGAAGAGCTTATCATCACCTCCCACTCTTACACACAGACATCAATCACGTTCAGTAGTTCACCCAATTGAAACTCGGATTCCAATTTCATTATATCATCAAATACCATTATTAACAGTATGATAAACTCTACATTTATGCCAAATCTTATTAACTAAGCAAAGACAGATATTCCTAAGAAGATGAACCTTTAGTAACTGCATAAATAGAAGCAAATGCGTACTTTAGATATGAATTCCAGCAGAGAAAGTAATCCTACAACGTTGAACTCTATACATAGAACAGATTGCTCTCTCTACCGGATAAAACAACTAGATGAATGTTCGGCAACATTTTAGAAACAATCTTTCTTTTCACAAGTTTCAGGGAGCTTTTAACTAAAAGCTGTTTTGAACCTAAAGTAAGTTTATTCAAAATACACCTTACATATGCCCACTTCATATGTGAACAAATCCCCCCTTACCAGTATGCTGTGGTAAATTAATACCAGAAGTATGTTAGAAATAGTGTACTCAAAATTTAGGGCTGCTAACTCAATGAATCAAGTCTCTCACAAAAGCTATCCAAGCCTTCATAGGTAAACCAATCTTTTGTCATCTGCAGCATTGCCAATACCAAACAAAGATGAATCAACATGCATGCTTCAATAAATGATTATCAAAAACACCAAAAGGGAAAACTTACAAAGTAAGGGTACCCCTCCATGCTAAAGTCATCAGGTGCAAGTTCAAAAAACAAGTTAATGAAATAGAGGACGAAGTTTCCACATTCATTACCATCTCTTTGTTGTGGTACCTACAATAATTTGTTTTTCTTCAATCATTGGTTATTTGAATACATGGGGATAAAAATCATTAAAAAAGGGGTCAAAATTACCTTAGGCACCAATAGCGGAATTTGAGATATGGCATGCTTTGTGTCAGGCCTGTCCCCTGCTTTATAAATGTCTAGTACAAATCTGAAAATGAAGATGAAAGCATGCACATTTAGAAAGATAGTAACAAATGTCCAGTACAACAATGCATGATCGAAATAAATATATATTGTTGAACAAAGACAAACCTTCTTATCTCTGGTTCAAGTCGCCTTGGATTGGCCATTTCAAGAGAATCTAGCAACAACATGCACCGTGATCGGGTAGTTGATTGCAAGCTCTCACCAAAATGACAGAAGATCAAAAGGCTCCAGTGACTCCTGCATGATTGGGATTTTAAAGGATGAATTCCACAAAGTAACCTTTAACAAGTTAAAAATGCTCTCTAGCAATAAAGGAAATTGAATTTACTTACCAACAGACTATTGGAACAAAAACATATGCCTTTGAGAAAATATTTTCCTTTGCAATCCAAGTCAGCACCCTGTCTTTAGATGAACGAGTCCTGTAAAGGCTAAACCATAAGCTGCCAAAGTATGCACAACGCCTCTTCTTCTCTTCCAAGAAACTCTTCCACATTTTCCTGTCAGAAAAATTTTAATCAGAAATAAGTCCATTATTTTTTATGCAGCTCCTTTACGTCATAAATCATTGCACTATAACGCACTCCAAGTAATCATCAAAGATTCCACTGTCTAGCCTTTCTTTGGATTTACAGAGTACTTCCTTGTCACAGGATTTTCTCTTCCTCTTTGAATGCATTTGCTGGTAACAGGGAGATGATGAAGTAACACTTTCTGTCACATCTTTCTCAGGCTCGGTTATCTTTCTCCGACGTTCATAGACTAATTTGAATCTACATCCTGAGTTGATATCCGTTTCCTTCAGAACAACCACTGATAAGGACAATCACAGAATCAACTTCTCCACCTGGCCCACATTACATATATAAAATGCAAAAGAAAAGCAAACTAATAGAACATCCCCTTCCCAACCAAAAGAGAAGAAAAAGAAAAAACCAATCTTGAATGCCAGAAAATGGAAACAGTCAAGAAATTCATTTTTATGTCCAGCAACAATTAAGGGTGCTTTTGGTTTCTAGTTTGTAAACCAAGGTTTGCTCTAATAGAAAAACAACTTTTTTCTTTTCACTTATGTACAATTATGATGAAATGTAACTCGACAAAATCTTGTCAAAGATATTGAAATAAATTTAAACTCCATTTGCACCCTGCAAGTGTGCAAACTGAAATCCAAACATGCTATAAGCCTAAATATAACAGCAACAATAACAACAACAAATAAGTCTTATTTCACTAGGAGAGGTCAGTTACATGGATCAAACATCGCCATAATATCCAGTCCTAGATCACATTTGCATTCAAACCAATAAAGTCTAAATCTCATTTAATAATTTCACTTAAGAGTTTTTTCCGGATCTCACTCTACCTCTAGGTATTGAGCTACTGTCCATATGATCTCCTCCCCTAACCGAGGCTTCTACAGGTCTTTCTCCATACATGTTTAATCCACCTACTGTGAAATTCTACCACTTTTTTTTCACAATAAGCGCTACCCAAGCTTTCCTCTAATGCACTCATTCCTAATCCCATATATACCTTAAGACATCTTACAAATTTAGAATTTTCACAAAATTAAAGACTTGGGTGATGCTGTTTATACACCCAAACTCACTATGTGACTTATACAAAAATATAAAATAAAATTTAAAAAGTTGAGGCGCAACCCAATTACGCTTTTACAAGCAAGCAGATGTTCCAGTGTGGTGTGATCATGCAATGGTGACATCCACATAAAAAATAACCATAATCATACATCCAACAACCTCAAGCATGTTTTGTGAGCAACAGAATCGATGACAACGTGTTTCGCTACTATCTTCAACCAAACAGTAACAGAATGTTTCGTACAATGGAACACAAGAAATTAGAAACAAGAAAGAAAGAGCTTCCGATGATGAACAACTAACCTTCATTGTCACCACCGAGCTTGCTTGGTTCCTTTGATGCTTTTTTCTTTTTCTTTGATGCTTTTGCTTTCGTCTTTCGTGGAGTCGTTTTCATTGATGGTGAATTGTTGATAACCTAAGAATGGAGCGAGTGCAGTGTCTTTCTTATTTATATACTTGGCTGTATATCCACACATTTTCATCATTCATTTATTTACTGCTAGTGCTTTTCTGTGTTGCAGTTATATTCATCTCAAAATGCCAATACACACTAAAGTTTACATCAATCTTATAGGTGAAATAATATCGAGTGTTTTTATAATATTTATATGTTTTTAATTTTAAATTCTATTCTAAACAGTGCATGTATTGCTACATGTAAAGTTTATTATAAAGTCCAAATCATATCATGATTACTCATTCATTGTGATCTCTTTATATTCTTTAATGATTTTTTTAATCAGTATTTTAAGAATATTATTAAAAAAACAAAAATAGTAACATTTGAAATTTTCTATTAAGTCTTATGGGTCTAATGTGTTTGGTTTAACAAAATCAGTTTTCATTTCTTTATTTTTCTATTTTAAAATTTTATAAATAAAATAATAAAATTGAAAATAAAAAATTAAATTTTATAATTTCTTTTTTAAAATTATAAAAATAAAAAAATTATTTCACTATTTCCTTTGACGTATTAATTATAATTTTTTTTACCTAATGATCTAACTACATATTATCATATTAATAAAAACATGTGAATTAATTGTATAATACTATAAAAAAATTTATATAATCCATATATTAAAATTAAATTCAAATTTTTTGTATTTTTTATACATTAAAACTAACTCAAATATATTAACCTTATACTAAAAAGAAGCTTTATACTAAAAAAAAATTAAAGTTAAAAAAAAAAAGGAAAAGAAGAAATTGAAGAGGAACTCTCCCCTCACCACGCCAGTAACAACTTGTCATCCAAGGCAGAAAGCAAGAAAAGACCGAAAAGAAGAAGAGCACTGTCACTCACTCACACACAGACAGAGCTTTGTTTCTTTGTTTGTTGCGTAATTGATTTGATTGATTGTTTGTTGTTTGGCGATGGAAGGGGAAGAAGAGGGTTCTCAGCAGCAACCTCATCTGGTTCTCCCCTGCAAGCTCTTCCTTCTCACCCTCCCTGACGTCTCCGACATCGACAAGCTTCGCCTCAAAGAAGACGTTTTCGCTTTCGTCAAGGATGACGGTACCTACTAACTGATAATCACTAAACTCTTCAATAACTTCCATTTTTTTTTAATTATTGTTATTATTTTTTAATTTCTAGTGTGTTTTACGTCCGTGTGTGTGCAGATATGCTGTCTTTGTACGAAACCCTAATTGCTGATTCGGTGTTGGACGCCGATCGCGCCCTTCTGGACTCGATGCGCGCTAAATTAGATGACGAGCTCAAGAAGCTTGATGAAAAGTATGATTGGATTCCCCCCCCCCCCCCTTTAATATACAATTTAGATTCTTTCCTTTGCTTATGCCCAGAAGCTATGTGATTCGGTTGGCAGCTGGTTTAAATGTTTTGTGAAAGCAATGGTTGCTCGTATGCGGTGATGATACATTGGCTGGCAAAAAGGAATTAGGATGATACATTGTGTTGTGTCAATTAGTGGATTTAGTGTTGTGTCAATTAGTGGATTTAGGAATTGAATTTTGGGATTGGAGCTTATTTGAAACATACTTGATTGTGAGAAATTTTCTGCCTTTTTCTTTTTTTGGTATTCTTTTGCTGAGAATCAGGAATGGATGCGTTTAGAGAGAAAATGGCCGTAGTACTTATTAGGAAGAAAGATGGTAGAATCCCACTTGAGGTGGATTGTTCGCCCAGTTATGCAATGAGAAGACCTGTTAGAAGCTCTACTAAAAAGAGTAGATCAAATGGAGGGTAGTCAAACAAATAGGAGTAGAGAAAGACCAGAAAGAACTATGGATGAAATCGTTAAAAAAGACTTAACTTTTAGTGACTTTTCTATATTTATGATTCGATGTAATGACATTGTTTGATCCATGCAACCAACCCCACCTATTTGAAAATGGCTTTGTTGTTCTTGTTGACTATTCTCTTGCTGATTTATCTTTCAATATGATTGGAGAAAGCAAATGTCTTGAGATTCTAATTTAATGCTGGCATATTCATTTTCTACACATTTTCAGGTGTGTTCATGTCCTACTTTCTTTTTTCCCCTTTACCCCTCTCTTTTTTGTGATTGTAGATGTGTTTGAATTACACTTGGTCCCTTTGATGAACAAGTTCATGCACTTGATCCACCCAAAACCCTTTTAAGCATATACTTTATACGTAGTACTTTCAAGTTCCAACTCAAAATATGGCATTCCTACTCTTACTGGCAATGGCTTTATATATTAAGAGTTATGACGTCACCTAGCCTAGCTTGTTCTTGGCATTTTTCCTTTTAGCTCATCTTATGCACTGTTGTCAATGGCTTAATCTAAGAAGCACGGATACTCCAAAAACCTTGACGCACTCGTGTTGGACACTTTTGCAACACCGACACTTTGGCGATATTCGGACACCCATGTCCAAGGGGTGTCTTGGTGTGCCACTTTATCTCTCGATTTCAAGAGCTTCTGACACAGTTCTGACTCAAGCAAACATGGCAACAAATTCCATTTTCATTATGAAAATATTTGTTCATTATTTTTTATTGATAAAGACTTGTGTAGATTTTTTTTATTCTTGTAATTTTTTTTATCAATTCTTCGTTATGGGGTATTTTTTAGCCATAAGAGTACTTAGATTTGGGTTTTCTTATCAAAACATGTTATTTGTATGTTTTATTATATCACGTATCCTATATTTTGTAAAATCATCGTGTCCCTGTATCCGTTTCGTGTCGTATCCGTGTCGCGTGTCATATCTGTGCTTCCTTAGTTGTGGCTGCCAATGGTGGCACAACATCCACGGTAGTGAATCAAGGTAGCAGTGTTTATAATACTGGAGAAAATGTTAATCCTATAAAATAGGGAAAAGTCTAAACCCCCCCCCCCCCCCCCCCCCCAAAAAACCAAAAAGTTCATTTGTTGTGCGCTTTGCTCCAGTTACTTTAAAAGCGTGTAAATTGGTCCTTTTGTCCTGATACTTTCCGATTTGTGCAAATCACTGCATTTTGTTAACAAACATTAGTTTTTAGATGAGAAAAGGCATTTGAGATACATGTGCCATCTAAAGAGCCTCATTTTGGGAAGCATGTAAGGGCAAGAGGGAAAAATAATGTTTCAATTACATGTCTTTTTCCATCCAAAAACTAATGTTTGTCAGCAAAAATGTAGTGATCCGTACAGATAAGAAATTATCGGGATCAATTTGCATGCTTTTCAAGTAACATGATCGAAGTACATATTTAGTAAAGTTGAAGGGAAGTTTTTGGACTTTTCCTTATGAAATATGAATAAAAGACAAGGAAAATGATTGCAAGACTATTAGCTGAATGAGCAAGAAATAGAATAGGATAAAATAGGCAAAAGTATCCCTCTTCCACTCTGGAAGACACCATAGCACCATGATTTATTAATATCCAATACACCCAAAGTAGGATGCCATAGCATTGCTAAGTTGATGCCACTACACAATGAAGTTTCAAGGTTGAGACCCTTTTTTACTGATTTTCCATTCAAGTGTGGGATCTACCATCAATAACACCGGTATACCTTCTCTAAGTTTCAACTTTCAATACATGATGCAATGCCCTTCTCTGGGGTTATGAGGGATTGGGCATGTGCTTTCTTCAGGTGTATTGATGCACCACTTACTCTTAGTTATGGTATTATTGGCTAGTCAGTGGCCAAATGGATCTTTTATTTTGGATAGACAGCAAGAATTTTATTGGACAAAAAGGGGGAAGTACAACTAAGGGAGGATTAGAGATATCCTGCAATTCTTCAGTACATAAAAAAAAAAAAAATACCTCAAGGAACATGAAAACTAAGAGATTCAAGGGAGACTAGGCCATACGGATGATAATCAAAGCATTTTCTATTTTGTGATTTCTGCAGATGTAAACTGTTATTTGGATAATGGTTAGTGACTTAGTTCTATAATCCTTGTCTCATAATATTCCATGTGGTCGTTTATTTCAGGATTGCTGATGCAGAGGAAAATTTAGGCGAAAGTGAAGTTCGAGAGGCTCACTTGGCAAAATCCTTGTTTTTTATCAGGATTGGTGACAAGGTAAATGGCTATAATAACTTGTTGCTCTTTTCCTGTCTGCTGCTTTAACCTAGTTGTTCTTATGATACTTACCTTATGAACCAGGAGAGAGCCCTGGAACATCTCAAGGTGACAGAAAGCAAGACAGTTGCTGTTGGCCAGAAGATGGACCTGGTGTTTTATACCTTGCAGCTTGGTTTTTTTGACATGGATTTTGATCTGATTGCCAAAAGCATTGAGAAAGCTAAAAAGTATTTATTTGAACTATAAATGCCCTGTAGTTCTACTTCTTCCCTCTATCATAATTTTCATTTCAAGCTTCACTTTCTAACTGTTTGCATCAGGGAGATAGCTTGTTTGAAGAAGGTGGTGATTGGGAGAGGAAGAATCGGCTGAAAGTGTATGAGGGCCTGTACTGCATGTCAACTCGAAATTTCAAGAAGGCTGTCAATCTGTTCTTGGATTCTATTTCAACCTTTACAACCTATGAACTTTTCCCCTATGACACCTTTATATTCTACACAGTTTTGACAAGCATTATATCATTGGATAGAGTTTCTTTGAAGCAAAAGGTATTTTGATTCTATCATGCAGTCCTTACTCTAAAAAAGGGCAGCCTAGTGTACAAAATTCCCACCTGGTAGGGTTTGGGGAGGGTAGATGTACACTGCCTTACTCCCGCTTTACGGAGAGGCTGTTTCCAGGATTTGAATCTTTGACCTCCAAGTCACAAGGCAACAACCTTACCATTACATTGAGACTCACCCTTATCATGCTGTCCTTACTCTATTTTATCTTTTTGCTTTTTGTTTCTTGGTTAAGTGTTTTGCATATTTCTTGTTATTAATTTTAAACTGTCTGCATCAGGTAGTGGATGCTCCTGAGATCTTGACAGTGATTGGCAAAATCCCATATCTTTCAGAGTTCTTAAACTCCCTGTATGATTGTCAATACAAGTCTTTTTTCACAGCATTTGGTGAGCAGACGTCTACCATATCTTGTTTCTTTTGTTGTTATTTCTTGAACTGTTACCTGCACTGCCTGATGGGAAAAGGCGTTGTTCTAAGTCATGATTTGAGATTTGTTCAAGTCATCTGATGTACAGCAGGATCTGCAAAGTGCAGAATATATGATAATATTTTTTTTCTCGTTTTATTTGGAAATTTATTGCAGCTGGCCTGACTGAACAAATTAAGTTGGACCGTTATTTGCATCCACATTTCCGATATTATATGAGGGAGGTCAGAAGTGTTTGTTTATTCCCAGTTTTTGGAATCATATAAGAGTGTCACAATTGAGGCTATGGCGAAAGCCTTTGGTGTGACGGTGGATTTCATTGATTTGTAAGTGAATACTCGTCAGAGACTTATTTTTTTTTGTTTAATATTGATTAATGCAAGTAGTTTGGATCCTCTTCGAGGCTGCTAATTACATTTATTTTCTTCCAGGGAGCTATCACGCTTTATTGCAGCGGGGAAACTTCATCGTAAGATTGATAAAGTTGCAGGTGTTCTTGAAACTAACCGTCCTGATGCTAAGAATGCTCTTTACCAAGCAACTATAAAGCAAGGGGATTTCTTGTTGAACCGGATCCAGAAACTATCACGTGTGATTGATCTTTGAAGTTGAGTCACCTTTTGTGATTTCAATTTTTTTTTTTTTTTCTGGTGGGGAAAGGCAGAGATACGGACAATTTCTAGAGTTTTCTGTTGAGTGCACTTTGCTAGGCGGATGTGACATTCCAATACTCCATCTGATTTCCAAATTAGTGAGTAATCAGAATGACATTCTGAATCCCATGGGTCTCTATTCAGTTTTCAATCATTTTTTAATTCAAGCTGATTATTTGATTAGTTTATTTTTTCTATGAATGCATTTTGGTGTCTAAATGCTTACTTTACTGTTATCTTCTTTCTTCTATGATAATTTGTGACGTCCTATGTGCGATTATTTTATTATTTGTGGCACTGGGCTCTGATGGTGAAAATATTTCCCCTTCTTTCCAGACTCCGTGTCCGAGTAGGATTTGGCACCTCTATCTCAGGTTATATGTATGTTAGGTAGTGTTTGATAAAGGGGACACGGACAAAAATACAGAGACAATAAAGATAGTTAAGATGGAGATATAAATAATAAATACGTATATAAGTATTATTGGGAGAAAAAAATATTAAATTTTTATCTCCGTATCTTGTCCCAAATGTCCCCAAGTTTTGGAGATACAGAAATTGTGTTTTTCTGTCTTGATATTACTGTCCCCTGTTCCTGTCTTTTTTTTCAAACATGTTTCTGTTTCTATTATCCCTATGGGTGTGTTTGTTTTGTGTTCTAGAGGGGACAAAGACAGAAATACAAGGATAGTGGAGACAGAGACAGAAAAAATATTAGCCGTTGACCATCATTGACCAACGTTGACCGTCGTTGATCGGCTATTGGTGACCGTTGACCGGACGTTGACCGGGCGTTGATCGACATTGACTTCATTGTTGGCCGTTGACCGGTGGCGGTAGGTGGCTGGACCACTGTTTCCATTTTCTGTCTCCATTGTCCCCACTTTTTGGAGGGACAAAAATAAAGGAAATTTTTATCTCTGAAATGGAAAATTTTTCTATCCCTGCACCCCATTCCCACCCCAAAACATAATATAGGGACAGTGTGTCCCTGTATTTGTGTCTCAAGACACAAAACAAATGCACCCTATATGTTGTGTCCTGTTTCCCAAATCAAACGATATCTTCCTATGTATCTATCACTTTTCTAGCTCCACCATTGTAGAGTAAAATTTTAGAAGTTAACTCTACAAAAACCCTTTCCTTCCCTCATTTTCTCTGAAAAATTCAAACTGGCGAACACATGCATAGTGGTCAGACATGGTAAAAAATCACACACTAAGAGTTGTTCTGATGGCTTGCAGTTTCCCTTTTTCGTTTCACTTAAAGTTGTTCATTTCACGACCGAAGTCCTAGATGATTTTCTTTTATTTTGTTCTGATGGCTTATGAGGCCAGAGGGGCTAAAAGGAGCTCCTTGGACACAAGATTACTCTAATTTAAGTTGAAATCTCTCGGTGATAGAATCCAAAACAATGAATTCTCTGGTTGTCATTTTTGGATGGTACACAAATCACGAAATCAGTTGTACAGTGGTATGCGTATGTGCATAAACTAGAACTCCCACAACATCCACCCAACAATGATTTTTTGCCCACAAAGTAGGAACCAGACAACCAGTAGAGGTGAATTTTTTTCACTCTCCCATCTTTATAAATGTGGTTATCTAGGCCATATATGATTCTTACTAAACCGTGTGCCGCGCTTTTCCTAGTTATGTTCTATTTAAACGACAAAAGCATCGCAGTGTGCCCACTTTGTTATTCAGGAATAATAAGAAGGGGTCTAAGAATTTGTGCAACTTCAAATGTTGCTGTGGATTTCAGAAAGTGCCATTGTAACCTATTGTTCCCCTTGCAAAGGAGGAAGAAGCTGAGGTTGCTCGTGCCTTTTTTGCCACCGGTATGCTTTGAAATTCTCGTTGTTTTGTTATTGAGAATTGTTTAAGGTGTTCCATTTCCATTTCTCAATGAGGGCTTGCTTTCTCCTGGAAGAATGTTTTGCTTACCCGTGATAATTCCCGGCATTGAGAGTCACACAAAAAGTCTCGGTGCCAAGAAATGTTTAGGTATTTCGAGAGTAAGAAAGAGTATTTACTCTATGTTATTAATTAATTGACATAAGTCATTGTATTAAAAATACTATAAAAGTGAAAGAAAATCATGACCCACAAATTTAATATGTCAATTAATAAATAGAAGAGAGTATATATTTTATTTCGCTCTCAAGCATTTAAGGAATTTTCCCTAGTGCCTAGGCTAGGGGCATGGGGTTAAATAATGAGGTGATTTTGTTTGCTTAATTTTTGAAATTGTTGCATTGTGCAATTCAGTGATTTTGTACCTTGCTTTTGCAGGTGATAAATTTGTACCTTGAGCTGCTGAAAGAGAGGTAGAAGAAAGACACTCTGGTTTCTCAATAGTCATCTTTTCAACACATTTTCCTACAAAGGTGAATGCTCACATATAGTTGGTATGATGACATATGTATTTGTGGGGTCCACACACCTTTTACCTCACTCTCTCTTCCCAAAATACCTCATTCACACCTTTCCATCTCCTTCGTTCTCGTTCTCATTCTCCCTGCTCCCAACTGTATTCATCTTATCTCAGATCTCACTCAAAATGGTGGATCCAAGTGGAAAAGTGAGTATCTGCTTGCTCAATCCCACAACACTTACGGGATCAAGAGCCGCAAGAAGAAGAGATCTGTTTATGCCTAATTTAGCTCCCTCACCGCCACCATGTTCCAGGCCATCGACACCACCCCCAGATCCGTCGGCTTCGTCAACATCACCAGCACCGCGACCAAGAACGCGATGGGGTATTTTAGGGAGAGAGAAAGTGTGAATGGGGTATTTTGGGGAGAGAGAGTAAGGTAAAAATTGTGTAGGCCACACAAATACATGTGTCATCATAATTGACCTGCAATTGTATGTGAGCATCCACCTTCTACAAAAAGGTAACTTGTTTTAGTTATCCTGGATGACCTGACCACTTGGGTAGTGCTTGCATGCATGCACAAACACGTGCACATGGCCGACTTATGATTTCCTTAATTTTCTTGGTTAGAGGTTCATTGAATAAAAAAGAAAAAAAGAGGAGAAAAACCAAGAGGAAAAGGGAGAAAGATCAGAGATGGACATGGAGGAAGAGACAGACAAGATGCAAGAGGGGGGAATAGGGATGAAAAGACAAATTAAGATGAAGGGGAGCAATGTTGTGAATATGGGAGGAGGATGTTTTAATCACAACATGCAAATTAGCAAGGAGGATGATATTTTCATTATTTAGTAAAAAGAAGATATTATGGTCTGTTTACAATTATAATAGTTCTCAATATTTACATCAAAGTTATTAAAAAACATTACCTATTTAATAGCACTAACAATCATTGTTACTGGGGGAGGCCAATTTAGGTTTTTACAAACCTCAGAGACCTGTGCTGTAAAGTTTGAAAATAAAGAGGGTGGTTGTTACATTTCAGCAAACCCCGAAGGAAGTGAGTGTAATTGACCATTTGATAAATCATTGTTACCTCTCTAACCCTACTTCTCCAAACGTGAAAAGAGTGTAGTGATCCATTCCCATATGGGCAGTCACTTATCTCAAGTGCTTTTTAAACTTTGGATACCCTTCCATCACGCATTGCATGCTCCAATCGTGACTTCCTTCATCCTACTTCAGTAGTAGATGGCATAGTGAAAGACTAAAAGCAATGTGCTATTGTGGTCTTTTCCTTCGAATGGCAAAATTGCGAGCAGAAGGGAGATGTGGATGAAAACATGTTGAAATGTGACTTTGGAGCTTGCAATTTAGTGATGTAAATATTTATGTTGGTATGGGAATTGTTGTATGCTAGAAATTTACTCAAATATATACATAACTATGTACATATTTGTGTAACATGAATGTACTCTAAAGGAATGCCTTTTTGGATAAATTTATGTGCCTTGATAGATAATTTAATCATATGTGTTTTCAATATTTAAAATTTCAACAAATTTTCTTTTTTATTTTTAAGTATTGAATTGTTTTTTTAATTCATAAATA
Source organism: Dalbergia cultrata (assembly GCA_031216105.1). Taxonomy (NCBI): domain Eukaryota; kingdom Viridiplantae; phylum Streptophyta; class Magnoliopsida; order Fabales; family Fabaceae; genus Dalbergia; species Dalbergia cultrata. Next base: position 900 of record JAVHNL010000165.1, on the reverse strand, counting down.
TGAACAAAAGTTTTAGTTCACAATTGAATGACCCTGTACACACACACACACACACAAGCGCATTAAATTTAATTCATATTTTTATAGAAGAATTTATAAATTTATAATTCGATTATTTATTTAAAAATTATGTGATTAACTTGTTATTAATGTTATTTTAATATTATTAATATATTATTTATAAATTAATTTATTGTTAATTATTGCATCAAATATGCATAAAAAATAGGAGACAACAATAACTCATAAAATTAATGTGTCATTTATTAAATGGAATAGAACAAATATAATTTTTTGCTTTTAGAACTCCTAAGTATTTCTTTACGTTCTTTCATATGGACTTTAGTTATATCACTTTATGAATTTATTTTCATTCCAATTTAATTAAATTTGTTTAAAAATTTTCTTTTTCAATATAATTTTTTAATTTTGTTAATTAAAAATTTTATTCTATGCCTTCCATAAATATATGTAAGCTCTACGCTTTGAGGAGATTAGTCATTATTTCAGATGATAGATACCTTTGGTTCATAATATATATTGCTAACTTTCACATCTTCATATGTAGGTTAGCATCCTTCTCATTTCATTTTGGATAAAAAAGCCAGCACTCTTTAAAACGGACTACATCTATTAATGTGGATAAAATTATAAATCTGTCCTACTATAATTAATGGAAGAATAACCCCTTAACCACACATTCTCTCTCTTTCCACTCACTCTCCCACACCCATGCGCTCTGTCAGTCATGTACTCTGGTTGTGCATTTTTTTTTTCTCTCTCTTTTTTATTTTTTTTGGCTTCGTGCAAATTCATCTTCATGCATGAAGTAGAAGCCTAGGTTCTTCATGAAGAAATATTAACATGTTTTTCCTCTGTTTTGCTTCTTTCACTTAACGC
>JAVHNL010000164.1:0-23000 GCA_031216105.1 Dalbergia cultrata | reverse complement strand
TGCCGTACCCACAGTCTCCCTACTTCGCGCTGATATGTCAATTTTAATTCCATGATTTGGGGACAAATTTGGAAGGGTCAATTCGGTACCTCCTTTCCCTTAGAAGGAATAATATCAAATTATTTTCTGAAAAACTATACTCTTAAAATATAAAAATTCATCAAGTATTTATTATATTTTGAATAGCGTAAAGCGAGCATATATATGAATGATATAAGACAAAGTGGTTTTATGTCGGCCTTACAAAATGCAATGCAAACTATATATAACATGAACAAGAGTTGCTCTTTTCTAATCTAAATTACTATTATTTAAAGTTGTCTATTTTTTTTTTCAAAAAAAATTGAGAGTAAGAGGGGGGGGGGGGGGGAAGAAAATCTGCTTAATTAGGAACAAATATGACCATTATCTTTGAAACTGCAGAGTGACCCTGATCAATAATATCCTCTTCGATAGACTGATCAGAATCAAATGTTGCTAGCTATTTCAATTATTGATGTCAATACATCGATGTATAAACGGCCATGCATTTGCTTGGAAGTGATAATATAACATTGATGTTTTGCCGTGAAGTTCGGGAATGAAATTGAAAACGAAAGGGGCCATGTGGTTTATAGAATTAAACTCAATGGTTGTTGCGATTGAAACAGACAAGCAAGTAAAGGAATGAAATTAGTTTCTGAAAATGGGATTCTGACAACAATGCATTTTGATTAGTTTGACCCTCCAAACGGTTTTAGTTTTGTTATAGGGGACTTGGTTGATGCTGAAATTGGCATGAATCCATGTGGATTCTCTAATCTTCATTCCTAATGATAGCATCATTTTGGCCATATCTACATATTGATCGCAATGGACTATTACTTGTCATGAAGGTTTTTAATATAGTATCTCTTCACTATTTCACTTCACTCATGCGTCGTCATCACATGCTAGATTAGCCCATTAACATGTATTGATCTCAAAAGTTTTCAAAGAAGTGATACAAAAGGGATTTGAACCAATCATAACAGGTTAAAAGTAGGATTTCCTCTAAAATAAGAAAATTAGTAAAGTACAACAGGTAGAGATTAATTACTCTTGAATAAAAAAAATTCCATTATATGTGGGTCCCATAATATGATCCAAGGATGCTTGACCTATTACTTTTATGTTTTACCAACCTCTGCATTTTTAAATAAATCAAATCCTTAAAAGTACCTCCTCATATTTAGAGAAGTCAAATCATTATGCATTTGGATGGAGCAATTATAGGAGAAAATGTAATTTTTGGAAGAATTTAAAATTCGCCATGATAAAATAATATCTTGTTTTAATATTCACTTAGAAGAAATTGCAGAATTCAAAGAATTTTAAAAAGGGATTTTTATCTACCTAAAATAGAAGATTTTAATTTCTACCTATAGAGAGAATTTGGGAAATCCCTGTACGCATAAGTATGTGCTTTTCTTATTTTGATTAATCTCACTTTGATTATATTCCATTACAATTTCTTTATATTTATGAGAATTTTATTTAATGTTATTTTTCATTCATTTTGTTGCATTTTAATCTTTTTAATATTTAGTTTATATTATATACTGGTATATTTATGTATCATTCAATTTTATTTATATAACAATTAAATTTTATAATTCAAATTTAAAATATTTTGTGAATGAAATTTAAGATAACTTATGAAATATGAACTCATTATAATTGATTTTAGATCAGTTAAATTTAATTATTAATAAAAAAACTTATTTCCAAGAAAAATACACTATATTTTTCAAATAAAATATGTTAAACTCAAGGCAATGTAATTACCTCATCCAAATAAAGTATTTTACAAATTAAGGAATTGTAATCATCTATCCAAAGAAAAATTTTAAAAATTGAATGAAATTTAATTGAAGCATTTTAATTTTTTAATATTTTAAATTTTCTTGTATTTTGGAAACGCTCCATCCAAAAGCAAAAGTGGTATAGAGAAATTTTGGTTGCTCTCAAAATGCAAATGAATTACCCTCCTTTTGCAATTTCGAACGAGATTATATAAATTCTATCCGAGCCATTTAGCTATGAGAATATATTGTGGATAGTCACACGATTACTCACTGTCACCATCTCAAGCGTAAAGAAGATAAATTAACTCTGTCGCCCGGCAAAAGCGACTCTAGTTAATTAGTGGATTGTGATGTCGTTCTCATTTGACAGAATTATTGATCTTTGGCTGCTATCACTGCCCTGAATAACTCAATCGGCTGAGTCTTAGTTCTTTTTGTCAGAAAGAATAAAGCATATGAGAAAATGATAAAAGCCTAAGAAGCACAGACACACCGAGTTAGTGGCGTGTCCGTGTGTCTGACACGTGTCGGTGTCCGACACCCACACGACACGCGTCAATCTGCATTCAATTAAAAAATATTTTTTTGAGCTCAGAAGCATATCGAATACGGCTAGATACTGCTCTAATTCAACATGAGCCCAAAATAAACCTGAGTTATTTGGTTGAACCTATGTTATTGGGTCATTTTATTTTGAAAATTCTTCAATATTGTCACAACGTCACCGGAGGGGTACGCGATGATTTGACAACCAATTGAATAAAATGGGAGTCGCCACCAATTTTAATTCTAGCTAAAATTGGAAAACTTTTTTAATTGCTAAACTGATCTTTAAAAGAGATATGAGATTCGGAAGTCTAATTATGATTATGGAAGGGTGGAAACTTAATCCCACTGCACCCCTAATACATCCAGGTAATCACGGTTACCCTAGAGCTCATTATGCAAATTTTATAACTTTAAAATATTTATTTTTCCCAAAAAATGTAACAGTTATATATTTACAAAGAAATAAAAAAATAAAACAAAAAATAAGGAACAAATTTTATTAAAAAAAGATTTTGGCTTGATAGTTGTTTGGCTACGCCGACGTATCCTCAATGAGGAACTCAAAGCCATGTCGTTCTGTAGAAAATGATTCGTGTTGATAGATTTTAGCTAAAAGAAAAGAAAATAAAAAAATAGGCTGATTGATTTTAATTGTGAAAATGGACTTTTGAATAACATTAAAAAGAAATCTGCTTTCATACGGGATCAAGTTAGCACTAGATCATTCAATAAACCCTTATGATTTAATAATAATGAAGATAACATTGGCTATTCAATCACCATTATTGATCATTGCATGGATTAAAAAATATATATATTTTATTTATTTTATTTTTTATGTTTTCTAAAAGAAAAAAGAAAAAGTCTTGAAAAAGAAAACGTGCAAACATGTACCCTTCCAAATAATAATGTCTAAATTCTAATGAATACTTGATTTTGCTTTTAGCCCATGATTCTTAACGCACCAAAGCTAAGAAGTTACTTTTTAATCAAAATTTATTAAACAAAACAAACCAAAACCCAAAGGACAATACCCAAATAAAACTTTCTCATTAAAATGCATTGAGCGCAAAAACTTGGAAAGCCCAAAGACTAATTTCGATTTAACAATACTGACCCAAAAACAATGAAAAGTTAAATTAAAAAAAAAGTAACGTTTTTATTGAAAACAAGAAAGGAACTAAAAAGAAGTAAAAACAAAATTAATAAATAAACTAAAGCCCAAACCCATTTAATGTCCTAACAGAAGACAAGACTTTTATTAAAAAAAGAAATCCCTAAACTTCACTATCACAATATGCTGTAACGCACAAAACAGAATAAGAGATCTACAGATGCAAAGAAGTGGAGGACCTGTTTGAGGACAGCAAGTGACGCTGCAAATGGATCTGGTCTGAACTCGTGGCGCTACTGGCAGGGGCAAGACTGCACGGCGGTGCAAGGGCGATAGGGTGCTGCGCGACTCGGTCGGAACTCTCTTGGTGGGCGGCGATTGACGGAGGGAGACTGCAACGATCTGGGCTTGGTGGGGCGGAGGGCAGTACGCGGTTGGTGCTTAGCAAAAGGCCACTGTCTTTGCGATTGCAGAAAAGAGTGAGGGGTGACTTCCTTATCCTTCTCCTCTTGCTTCACAAGACCATGCTCTTCTCTGTGTCTCTCTTTGTCTGCTTGTTTATCTTCACTCCTCTCCTTCTCTCGATAATAAATTGGTGTATATATACACCCACATTTGCCAATTTGATTTTGATTCCCGTTTGATTTTTTTTTGAATACGGAAGGGAGCCTTGATATTATGTCCTAAATTATTGCTCATGAGAGATTTGCTTTGATTGAGGCTGTAATATGATTATGATTACAAGATTATTTCCTGATTCTCAGCAAATTTATATCAACCCAATTTCCATTCTGATTTGATTCCGAATCCATTCTGATTTGATTTCAAAACCAAATTCTATTTTTCATGAATTAGCAGACACAAGTCGGGACAAGTAAAACAAGCTGGGCCAATTTTTGACATATGGCTCAAATGGGTCAAAAACAAATGAAAGAGGATGAGGTGGGCTGTGGAACTAATTAAAAATAATAATAATAATAAAAGTGTTTGGACAAAATATGGTGTTCACATCAATTGATCACAAAATGACAAAAAAATCACATAAAAAAAATAAAAAATTATATAAATATGTTGTGTCCATGTCCAGTAATTTTTGAGTTTGGTGTGTCTCCGTGTCCGTGTCCATGTCGTGTCCCGTGTCCGTATCAGTGTCTATGCTTCATAGATAAAAGCCTTTAGAATCGTCGACAATTGCATAACACAATAAGGAAAAATAAATTATATTTGGTTTAAAGATGAAATATATATATATACACACACACATAGGGAGCAAATCATATAATAAGGATGATTTATTGTGAGAGTGAGAGGAGTGAATCTTGACCGTTGATTCTTATATAGATAATCAAGATTAAAATATAAAGTCATATGACTTTTTTAAATAATTATATGAGTATTAATTACATTAATCAGCTTTCAATTCTAACCACCGATATATGGTTATATGGCTCAAATTTGCTCATTTCACTCTCATAATAAACCATTGATTTCATATGATTTAATATCTTAATGTTGACCTTTCATGTGTGTGTGTATATATATACACACACATGAAAGGTAAAAATTAAGACATTAAATCACACAATATTTTTAAATGATCACGTGATTATTAATTACTATTAATAATTTGCAATCCTAATCATCCATAAATGGTTATACGGTACATATTTATTCATCTTAATCTTATAAAAACCACTCTTTTCACTCATAATGGATAGTTCAAATTTTTAAAAACTGTACAAAGTAATGACTTGTCAAAGTTTTATTTATCAATAGTGTAAGGATACTTTACACTGTCAAATATTCCGATTAATTCCTACGAAAATTACGTGCTTTTATTTGATGAACAATTTAAGTTTTAAGAATAATTGGTTTGTAACATGATCTCAAATCTTATAATTACGGTGTAAATGGGTTAGTTCAAATTGCATTTGGGGAAAAACAAATCCAAACCGGTCAATGTTTGATTAGTTTGAATTCATGATTTTTTTTTTTTGGTATAATCCATACCAAATTGATCCGATCAAATTTGGGCTAGTTCGGATTGAGCAAATTTGGGCTAGTTCGGATTGAGCCATTGGATTTAGCAGTTTTTTTTCTTACAATTTCTATCCAAACGTTCGATAAAAAATAACATAAAAGAGACATAAGTCTAATGACTTTTCTAATACCACAATACAATGCCACAACTCAAACAATTCTAGTATCAACTTGTAATACCCCAAATTTGATATAAAAGAGTTAGAAAATTTTTCGAGCTAAAATGGTGTCAGTTATCCCTACCTGTCGTTTCGAGTCCTGAATTTTTCTGAGTCTGGACCCTACATGCCCTTGGAGGGCCATATGGTAGAGTCATATTCTTAGGACCAAAAGTCCCGGTAATTGTTCCTTAGAGAAAAATAAGCTAAAGAGTGATTTTTAATGAATTTTTTGAAACCTTTAAATGTCCCGTTTCTAGCATACAAGCTTATAAAACCGTGAAATTTTTTTTATTTGAACTAAAACCCAAAATTTGGATTTTGATTTGTTGGGATTTTGATTTTTCTAATGTTTTATTTGAATCCAAATGGGGGTATTCCCTTATTTACATTTATATTTAAAAGTTAATAGGAAGCACTGAGACTGCTGGGGCGGTCATATGACTGCCCAGGCGGTAAACAGAGAGTAAGGCAGTGCTGCAGCAGGGTAGGAGACCGCCCAAGCAAGTTAAAAACCTCCATTTCGGGGTCCAGAACATTTCCACACCCCAAAACACGATTCCTTCACCCCCAACCTCGAGTTCTCACTCCCAAAGTCGGTTCCTCCACCATTTTACACCTTCCAAGCTCCATTTTCATCAATCTAACTCCAATCTTTGATTCCTTAGACTTTAAGGTATGTTGTTCTTTTGATTTTACTTCCTTTCTTTTCAAATCCCTCATTGTTCTTAGGATGGTATAGTGGGTACCATGTTTCCCAAAGGGGTGAATTTCCTTCCTCATACTAGAGGTAAATCGAAGTTATTTAGGGATTATTAGAGGTTAATCTAGCGTTCTATGGCTATTATGGCAAATACAAGCCATCCCTGCTTTCCAGACTCCTGTTGGTGTGGTTCTAGCATATTCTACCACTTCAGGTGAGTGGGTTTGCATCTATGATCTCTATGTTCTGCATTAGATTTATTTTCATGAAAATATGATTTACTGCCTAGTTTTAGAGAAATACTGTATAAGGGTTTGAAGTTACTGATGGTTTATATGTTTTAGAAACTTTGATTTTAGAGCATGAATTGTGTTTTTGAGAAAACTCATAGGACCATGTTTGTTATATTGATTTTATGCAGAATTGATAATTTATGTAACTGTTGGAGACTTTATGATTGTTTTACTGGATTCTGGAACTGATTTATATATATGATTTAGTTTTATAATTAGATATGAAGTTTAGAGAAATGATTAGAACTATGGTTTTAACCTTTTTATTTCAAGTATGTTGTTAAGCTTTCTAGACTATGAAAGGATTGGTAATTTAGATTAAGTTTTAGAGAATAAATCAAAATATTTTAGAGCCTGAATCTTCATGAGATTCAGAACACTTGGCGGATACATATTCTGTGAGTTTATGAAATCACAAATATAATGTTTACAAAGAGTGATCCCTTGGGCATGATTTCATAGCCACAGTTATGCTAAGGTTAGACTGTTAGAGTCAAACAGATTCAGAGCTCTCAGAGAATTAAAAACATTTAAAGGTTTTAGCTTTAATGGATTTATTTAGTTAGTTTAGAAAGTAGCTATAGAGAAACATGTTGTGTGTTAACGACAGTAAATCCATTAAACTTGGTATCAAGTAGCTTGGGCCAGAGATATTCAAAGAATTTATATTCAAAGTTTATATACAGAGATTTATATTCAGAGTTTTGTTACGTCACATACATTGTGCATATAGAGTTGTTTCTCTAGGAGCTACTATGTTGTGTGCTTGTATGATTTTAGGTACAAAAATGAATTGAGAAAATTGTTTTCAATTTATAACATGATGATTATAAAGGACCTTTAGAAATATATGTATACTTAGTTATGTGAGATTTCTTACTATTATTAATGTTATTATGATTTTGTGCATTGTTTCTTTGACGTCCCATGAAACGGGGTTTCAGGTAAGGACTCACTCACTGAGTTTTAGTTACAAAACTCACCCCTCTACTTTTCTCTCTATTATAGATATTTTAGCTGCTGCCAATCCTTCTCCTCTATCTTCTCGTATGAGAGTTTAGTTGGTAAGCTTCACCCGAGTGAAGCCTTTTTATGTTGTTTAGAGTACTCCAGTAACCTGTAGGCAAAATTTCAAACCTTAGACCATGTTTTGTATTTTGCATACTATGATGGTATATGTAAATTTTGTGTTTAATAACTTAATAGTATTAGTTTCATGGACATTTTTGAACAGAGTCGTATATATATATATATATATATATATATATATATATATATATATATATATATATATATATATATATATATAATATTTGTGTATTGTATTATGACTTCAAACTTTAGAGGCATATTATAAAATGCTAGACTTGGGTATTTTGACTATTTTAAAATTTAAGGGACAAGTGATTTGTATGTAGAAAAAGAAAAGTTTTGTTTAAGAAATTTTGTGATTAATTGTGCATATAGAGAAACCCAGGTCATAAGGTTTACGTGAGAACCAGATTTTTCACGTGCCGGTCATGTACCCAAGTCAGGTAATGACACAACTCATGGGATATCAACAACTCATAACATACAGTGGGAAGTGAGATCACAAATAGAATAGAGGTTTGTGACTTGTGTTAGTAGTAAATTTTAAGTTAGCAATTAATGTAATAGGACTAAAAAAAAATAATTATACTGGGTCGATTGGTTTGATTTGGGTTCGGTTTTAGAAATGAAAATTCAATATCTAAACTATGATTGACTCTAGTTGGATTTGAACTGATTGACCTGATACCCAAACTAAATCAGCTTGATTGCAATGGTTCTGGTTGGATCCAACGAGTTCATCAGATCGTTCTGACTTGCTTACACCCTTACTTATAATTATAATAAAATAATCCATTCAGAATAAATTTTTTAAGGAACTCAATTTTGAAATTTCTTGCGATGCCCTTTTGTAATCAATAGTTGTGATTTAATCATAAGTTTAATAGATTTTAATAACTTGAATTAGTGGAACACATGACTAATTGTTAGTCACAAATAATTAAAAAATATCGATACTCTAGCTTCAATCTTATAAGAATACTGGAAAAATCCCCTTAATTTTTAAACATACAAATATTTTATCTGGTTATCTAATTATGTATTAGTACCAATAAAAAGTTTGACTCTCATACCATGTACTTTAACATGTTTGATATGAGATAGTATATCTGAAACATTGTTAATATGACTTTAAATTACCTTGATTATATCTGAATTATTGTTAATATGACTTTAAATTACCTTAACTGATAACATTGTCTTGCTTAATTTAGTTAATCACATCTTATTGGCAATTCAAATTGCCAAGACCAATGCTTAATTGCAAAATTAGAAAGCTTGCCACTGCTAGAATAATGCAAGTTATCAGAAAAATATTACCAATAGATTTTTTTTTTCGCTAGAATATTGGCAAAAAAATGCCAATCAAACTCAAAAAAAAGTAGTGCCACCACAGAGTGTGAAGTCTACCAAACAAATTACTAGCGGATTTTTTTGCCTATACAGCTGAGATTTTTCTTAACAAAATTCTCTAGCAATTTCCAGTGGATTTTTCCACTGGTAAGGGTGAGATCATTCTACTTTTTTTTCTTTTTGTTTTTTTTTACTCTAGCAATAACGGGAGGAACGATCCACTAGCAATAGTGAATTTTTAAAAAAATATAATTACTAGAGGATTTTTTTTCTCCTATAAAGGTAAGATCGTAATAATTTTTTTTTTTTGCAATTATTGGTGAAAAAGTTTGCAAGTAATAGTGGATTCTCTTTTTTTTGGAAAAAATTTGCAATTACTAGCAGCTTTTTCTATCGGTAATTTCAAAAATCTACTTGTAATAGAGTTAATGAAACACAACGTTTTGAGTCACCATCACTGGTGGAAAATCCACTTATAATTCTAAAATGTAACCCTAAGTAACACTCTTTGAATCATTTACATGACCAGCCTCCCTCTCATTCTCCCACCACCACCCTCTCTCTTTCTCTCTCTTGACAAAGACTATCGCCGTCCTGCTCGCTGCCATGTTGCCATTTTTGGTGGTGAAACCTCCATTTTCTTGCTCTTAATGTGCTCTACTCTTTAATCTATTTTATTTTTGGGTAAATTACACTCACTTTCCCTAAGGTTTACTGAAATATAACAAACACCCCTTCTATTTGTCTACCTGACATTTACCTCCCATGGACTAAATAAAAACTATTAATCGAGAAAGTCTAATTACTTTTGTACCCTTTACTAATTTATCAATCCAAAACCCTACAAAACCAAAATTACTCTCTCTTACCCTCAGCCACCCACCCACTCTATCCACAGCACAGCCACTCAACGACGGCTAACTCCCCTATCGACATCTCACCATTCTCCTTTTCCATGGCATCATCACCCTAATTAACCACCGTGGAGACCCCCTCAACACCACCGCATCCACTGCACAAAGCTACACCCATAGCCGCCAGCGTCAATGCCTTTCCTGTGAATTGCCTTCATGGCCGTTCCTTCTTCCACAACGTGTAGAAGCACAAGGACCATTGTCGTTGTCTCCCTCCGTTGAGACAGTGAACTAGGGCGCCTTCAACTTCTAGATTTGAAGCTCCATTGCACCTTTGCGTCTCTCCGCTGTCCATGCTTCGCGTCACCATGACATGTCGCCTTGACCTCGAGCCACTGCAGATGCTGCCACCGCAAACTCCCTTCTCCCTCACTAAACCTGAAACCCCATTTTCACTGTGACTTCCTTTTTCCCTTGTTCTTTCTATGGTCCATATCTATGCATTGTATTTTTCCTTTTAATTAGTGACTATGACCTTTTTGTGTGTGGGCTTGTTTTCTTTTTTCTATGGCACGCTTTCTCAAAAGCCCCAGGGTCTTCTTCCTTTTATTTTATTTTTTTTAAATGCATGTTTAACATTATTTTTGGGCTGGTTTCATGTTAAGTTCATTATGTGATAACAAACCATAGGCACAGCCACTGATGCCTTCGGTGGGGTGCGGTGGTGGGTGGGTGTGTGGCTGAGGGTAAGAACGAGCAATTTTGGGTTTGTAAGGTTTTGGGTTGATAAATTAGTAAAGGGTATAAAAGTAATTTGACTTTCTCGATTAATCGCTTTTTTTTAGTTCAGGGGAGGTAAATATAAGGTGGACAAATAGAGAGGGTGTCTGTTACATTCTAGTAAACCTCAGGGAAGATGAGTGTAATTTACCCTTTATTTTTTTATTTGATGCATTATTATTTATTTTTGCGTAGATCCATTGTCGTTATGGAAAAGCTAGCAAAGGAAATGGAGGCCCTGTGGTTGTAGCTATTGGCAGGAGTGATGGTGGCTGTGATTAGGGATGGCAGAAGAGGAGGAGGAAATGGTGGTTGAGGAGTGATTGTTGTTGTTATTGTTATTGTGGTTGTAGAGTGGTTGAGAGTGGTAGAGATTGTAGTGATTGGAAGAAGTAATATTAATATAAATTCTTTTTAAAAACATAACTTTATCAAGGAAAAATCCAATCAGAATCGTGAGAATATAATTTTTTAATTACCAATAGATTTTTTCATCGATAATGTTTTTAGGTTTTTTTTCCATTTCTCAGATTATCGAGAAATTTTTTTGGTAAGTCCAAAAAATCTATTGATATTTTCCCTCATTGGTAAATTAGTTGATGAATTTTTCTAGCCTGTTACTGGCAGAACAAAAATCTGTCTAGTAATTCCCTTGAAAATCAAGTATCATTGGAAAAATAAAACCCACTAGTAATAGTTTCCAATGACGTTATTGCAGGGCATCAAAATCCACCAGTAGCAAAATTTTTCGCTAGTAACAAGCATTTTTCTGATGGTGTGAATAAATTTTAAAAATAATTGATGAGATGGTTGCATTAAAAAATTAATAAATTGAAAATTGAACCAATAATGATTGATTTTGATTTGATTTTGAGTTGAAAGAAATCAGTTATTGAATCAACTTAATTGGTATACATACTTTAGATTCATGAACACTCCCATAAATATGAGTTTATTTTTAATATACTCTCTCCATTCATAAATAAGTGTCCACTTATAAATGTGCATATAAAATAAGAAAATGATTGGTACATCCTTGATATTAAGATAATTTAAGTGTATTTTACTGAATTGCTCTCATTATTTTCTTATCTTTGTCTTAATTACTCTATTCCTTCCCCTTCTTTTTCCGCCTAGGGGTATAGTTGGAAGAAATTAATTAATATTGTCTTGATTTTTAAAGTGGATACTTATTTGTAGAAAAGAAAAAACTTAAAGTGGACAGTTATTTGTTAGCAAAGGGAGTACTTCCAAAACTTCTTTTAAAAATGTTTGTGTGAAAACTTACTTGAGAAAAAAAAAAAAAAGGACAGATATGAAAGTGTGAACTTATTTTTTGTTGAAATCACTTTTTTTTTATTAGAGGCAATGGCTAGTATAGCTTTTTCTCTAATTTTAACTCAATTGCATACTTAGGACTCAAACTTAAGACTTTTGCTCTAGCTAGAACAATCTGCATAGGGATGGAGCTAGATCCATTTTTTAAGGGGGCTGGTAATAAGAAATAATATATACAAGGAATAATAATATATTTTTTAATTTTCACTAACTAACCTATATGTTCAAAAGAAAGTCACAATTTATAGAAAGAGTAAACCATAAGTTGACCCATAATCAAAATAATGCTATACAAATTGATCTCCTAAGCAAAATACATTTTGTTATACCTTATAATTAAAAAATGCATGGCAAATTAATCTCATTTTAGGATTTTGACGAATTTATCATGCTATTTGTGTTTTTATTAATGATCAATATGGATTATTTCGTAAATTATTGAAGATGAATTTCCATTATAAATTCTTCAAAAATACTAACAAGAGACTAGCTTGCCCTATTCTTTAACTGTCAATGATCATGAAATGTTTTTTCCCCCATGAAAGACCAATTTGTCTAACGATATTTTTATCAATGACCAAATTGAAAGTTTATTTTAAAAGGAAGTACACATTTCACAATCAAAACTTAATAAACACATATATGCAAAACATATTGTCTACTATAGTATTCAAGCATAAGCAAAAGGATGATAAAAACTGATCTTACATATCTTAATTGTATTTTCTAATCTAGATAGAAACAAATAATTAGAAAATTAAACAAGAGAGATCAAAAAGTAAAATAGTGGGTGATGAGATTGGATCATAGAAGTGTTAAATTTATATAATTTCTTCTGTTTTTATTATAAGTATAAAATAATTTTGAGGGGGGCCAAGTGTGTATAAACACGTAATATTTACCAAAACCTGAAAAATTGAAGGGTGCTCTCCCCCCCCCCCCCCCAAAAAAAAAAGAAAAAAAAAAACCACCACCACACACATACACACAAACCAAAAAAAAAATTACACATTACCCTCCGCCAATTGATCTACATGTTCAACAACAACGTGTGAACTTATTTTATAAAAATTAAATAAAGAAAATACTTTTCGTTACCTAGTCGTTCCTTCAGATGCTTTTCCTTTGGTTAAAGAATGTTCGATAGAGAAAAAGAATGTCATAGAGGCTTTTGGCTTTATGATGTTTGGTATCAACTAAGTTGATTGATTTATAATTATAATCGAAAGAGAGAACAATTTAAAAAATGTTATGGGTGAAGATTTATTTAAAATAAAAGTTTAAGAACTGAATTAAAAAATAAGGACTACTTTAGAAAAGTTTCAGTTATATTAAAAATAATTATACGTGGGTGTTTGCGCATAAATATTGTACATAATAAGAGTTTTTTGCTTTGTATGAGATATACACTATCGATAAAACTAATCTCTTCAAGATGTGAAGTTCTCCTGAAGGGGATAAGCCTTCGGTCACGAAACCCCTTTCATATGGAAGATCTTATTTGTGCGTATTTGTGTTATCCTAATAATAAACTCTCAATTCACCTAAATTATAATAAAAATGGCATATTCAATTCAATTTATTTGAAAAAAAATTATAAATTCTATAATTAAAAATGATGAATTACTTTTAAAAAAAAAAGATTACAAAAATTGTACATGTTGTGTTACTCGAGTAAATTCTCAACTTACATAAAATAAAATGCACATTAGTGACAAATATTAAGTGCAGTGATAACCCAGGTTACATTTACAATGCGCGCATAGATAAGCTAATAGGATTAATCTGACTTAACCAAAAATCTCATATTCGAATTGATTGCTGTCCCGGTAATCATACTCGACTCGAGCATAATTGCATCTATAAGATAATACATGTGGTTTCGATAAAAAAAAATTAAAAAATCAGGTTGCACTTGATTATGATCACTGTTCAAATATGAATTATTTCTTAAATTATTGAAGATAAATTTTCATTAGAAATTATTTGAAAATACTAACAAGAGACTAGATTGCCCTATTTTTTAATTGTCAATGATCATGAGATGTTTTTCTTTCCTTGAAAGACCAATTTGTCGAGCAGTATTTTTATCAATGACCAAATTGAAAGCTTATTTTAAAAGAATTCCACAATCAAAACTTAATAAACACATATATGCAAAACATATTGTCTACTATAGTATTCAAGCATAAGCAAAAAGTTTATAAAAACTAATCTTAAATATCTTAATTGTATTTTCTAATTTAGATAGAAACAAATAATTAGAAAATTAAACAAGAGTGATCGAAAAATAAAATAGTGGGTGATTAGATTGGATCGTTGAAGTGTTAAATTTATATAAGTTCTTCTATTTTTATTATAATATAAGCATAAAGTTATTTTGAAAGGAAAAAGGGGGGGGGGGGAGGAGTGTGTATATACATATAATATTTACCAAAAAATCTTGCCAATTGATCTACATGTTCAGCAACAAAGTGTGGGCTTATTTATTCAAAAAAGAAAGCTTTATAAAAATTAGATAAACAAAATACTTTTCGTTACCGTAGTCGTTACTTCAGATGCTTTTCCTTTGGTTAAAGAATGTTACACAGGCTTTTGGCTTTATGACGTTTGGTATCAACTAAATTGATTGATTTATAATTATAATCCAAGCTGACGGAGAGAACAATTTAAAAAATGTTATGGGTGAAGAGTTAATTAAAAAAAAAATTTGAAGAACTGAATTAAAAAAATAAAGACTTACTATAGAAAAGTTTCAGGTATATTAAAAACGAATTATATTTGTGTTTGTGCGCATGAATATTGTATATGATAAGAGTTTTTTGTTTTTTTATGAGATATATGTTGTCGATAGGACTAATCATTTCAAGACGTGGAGTTCTCCTGAAGGGATAAACATTCGGTCACAAAACCCCTTTCGTACATAAGATCTTATTTGTGCATATTTGTGTTATCATAATAAACACTCAGTTCACCTAAAATATAATAAAAAGGACATATTCAATTCAATTTATTTGAATAAAAAACATAAAATGTCAATTAAAAATAATGAATTATTTTTTAAAAAAGATTACAAAAATTGTACGTGTTGTGTTACTCAAGTAAATTCTCAATTTACATAAAATAAAATGCACATGAGTAGCAAATATTAAGTGTAGTGATAGCCCAAATTGCATCTACGATGAGCGCATAGATGATGAGCTAATGGGATTATCCTAACTTAACTAGAAATCTCATATTTGAACTGATTGTCGCCCTAGCTACTCGTCTCGAGCATAATTGCATCTATAAGGTAATACCCATGGTTTCAACGAAAAAAAAATTAAAATTAAAATTAAAAAATCAGGTTGCACTCTTGATAATAGGATCAATGTTCAAAATCCAGAAAAAAGAAAAACAAATAGTGGAGATTAGATATAAATTCTCTATAGGTTAAGAAAGGGAACCTACATTTTTAATACAATTATTTTTTTAACTATATCGTTAGCCATGGATAGTCTGAAAACACATAGCTTGTTTTTTTAATTAGTTAATGATCTTTTCAATCGACTTTGGCGAAGCAAGGTATCGAACAATTATAATTCATTGGGACATTGCCATCTTGTAGTTTCATTCACCATGATGAGAACTCATGCATATACCAACTTCTTGCAAACCATTCACCAAAGCCATTCATTGTCGTTCTTGAAACCCGTCTCAAGCAGATTAAGCTCGTCCTGATTCACTGTTTACATTCCACGTTAGAGTGAGTGGCTCTAAGCTTGAAAAGAAAAAAAAGAGAAAAAAAAAAAGTTTACTGTTGATTGTTTTCCCTTTGATTTGTGTCTTCACTCTTCATATTTTCCTTGTAAGTGCCTTGTTTCTGTTCCACTTTATTGTTTATTGTTTTTCAGCCCATACAACAAAAACTCCCAAAAGGGGGTATAAAAAGAAATAATAATAATAAAAAAAATCTTGCAGGCCGTTTGTATTTTAGTTTGAGTCTGACAATTTGTCTTTTAGATTCCTTGATTTCAGTTACCATTAGAGTATCGTTAATTTCTCAGGTCACAACCTTAAAAAAAAAAAAAAAGGATTTGCATTTTATTTTTGAACAGTAAGATCTTGCATTTTAAGAAATAGAATAAGAAAAAACTTGCATATTGTTTTCCATTTGGTTTGAGTCTTATTTGGCTTCCCTGTTTCTATTTGTCCGATATAATTATTTTTCAACTAATAAAAAAGCGAAAAAAAAATCGTTTCTCTTTGTCAAATATAATTATTTTTCAGCTCAAAAAGCCAAAAAAAAAAAACCAAAAAGAAAAAAGAGTGAAAGGAAGTTGTTTCCAAGTTGTTTGCATCCTTGGTTCCGTATTTCGTCAAGGGACTATCAACACGCTGTGGGTTTGGCATTTACTCTCTTCAATTGAAGTATTGGAGTTCCCTGAGGTACAAATCACAAGTTACAACAGGTACGCATTTGTTCATTTTCCCTCAGTTTTCCTTTTTTTTTTTTTTTTGTTTCTTCTGAAAGAACTCTTAATTAGGTCCGTTTAGATATTGAAATTAAAATTATAATGTTTAATTTAATTTTAGTTTCAATTGTTTTTAAAATTAGAATTGGCTTAAAATCTTACATTTCATGTTGAGATTTGCTAAAGAATTATAACATCAATTGTAATTCTAAATTCAATTATAATTTCGCAATGTAAATATATGATTCAAAAATTTAAATTAATAAATTATTAATATAATAATAAATGTTGTAATATAGTAATCTTTTTTAGTATAACCGTTTTACGAAAACTAAATTGAAATATATACTTCAATGCAACCAGCCCACTGTAACACCCCCAATGTTTACCCCTAGTTGAAGAAACAAAATTGAGTAGCAAAAGAAACAAATATACACCAACGTAGCAAATGTCTTATGTGGCCTATAGATTGGGCTCCATACAACCTTCTTTGCCCATAGAAAAGATGCTAACCAAAACGAAATAAAAAACGAACAAGATGTTCTTCATCCAAAACAAAAAGGCAAAACACTGGTGTGGCTAACGATGAGTTTGGAATAATATGGTACAGATTTTTAATGAGATGGAATTGGATTGAATTCCATTAGAAATTAAATTTTGTTAGGAATTGAAATCAATTTTTATGTTTAGGATAAGTCCATAAATTAAAAAATTTAATTCAATACATTAATTTAGAATGAGTCTAAAAATGAATTAATTTAATTAATTTTATTATTTTATCTTTCATCAATAGATTAAAAATAAAATATTATATTCAAGTAAGGTTATTTTAGTATTTTATTTGTTGAAATTCAATTCTCACACTAAATCAGACTTATTTAGGTCTGATTTTCAATTCTATAAATTATATTGCTTCCAAATCAAGGAAAAAAATTCAATTCCTTCATAAAATTGAATTCCAGGGATTTTCAAACGCTCCATAATATAATAATAAAAATAAACAAAAAATTACTTTTCTATCGTTTCATCTTATTTCTTCAAACTCTCTCTCTCTCTCTCTCTCTCTCTCTCTTACAACACCACCTC
Organism: Dalbergia cultrata; assembly: GCA_031216105.1. Classification (NCBI taxonomy): domain Eukaryota; kingdom Viridiplantae; phylum Streptophyta; class Magnoliopsida; order Fabales; family Fabaceae; genus Dalbergia; species Dalbergia cultrata. The sequence goes on along the minus strand of JAVHNL010000164.1, from coordinate 5,360 downwards.
CACATACAACACCACCTGACAATATTTAATGAACCAAAACTACCTCCTTGTGTGATGCCACAATCACGACTTGATAATTGAACATTAAAAATGTTTTGTCAGATTTCAAAGTCATAACAAAATGTTTTGCTTAATTTTATTTTTATAAGCACAACCTTAAGAGAGCAGCCCGCCATCCACCCATACTACTACTACAACACCACAACATTGGAATTAAGCTTCATTAACCAAGAACTATAAACTTCGAAAGAAAAAAAAAAGGTAAAAAAATCCAAAACCAAGCACCATTGAGCCAAAAGCTCAAAACTTCATTTGTTTCTTCAACAAAGCAATATGATTTGGTGATGTTCCATTCATTTCCTACGATTCTACCTCAACTAAACCAATACCAATACCCCATCTTCCCTTTCTCTGCGTTTTGTGTGTATGTGAGATTTTTATGTGGGAACTCAGGAGAGCCAATATGGCAAAGTTGATTGCTTTTAAGGAAGTTGGTGTTGGTGTTGGTGTTAGTCTTTAACCCATACCTTCTTGGTCACAACAATCTCCACATTGACAGTGATGGTGTTGGAGGAAGAGATAGTGGTGTGGGTGAGGAAGGAGATCAGAGAGAGTTTGGCAGAGAAGGAGTTGGAGATGGAATTTGAAAAAGAAGGGATGAAGAGGATATATAAAATTAGTAATAAACTTTTTGATAAATATTAAAATATAAATATATATTATTATATAGTTATTTTTTAAGATACAAAGCTTTTATCTCAGTTATTAGATAATAATTTAATGGTTGAAATTTAGGGATCACGTGATCCTAAACTCATCCTTCCCTTCCATAGAATTTGTCACATAAGCTAACTACGCTCTTCCCTCCATTCTGTCTGGGTTTCTGTGCAAGGAAGGGAAAAAAAGAAAAAAATAAAAAGAGAAACGATATCATATGTGCCTCCACACCCGAGGAACTCCACCACCATGACCGCAATCGTTGCTATCACAACTATTACAAAAATAGCCTTTGTAACCCTAGACAACAACACCATCACGCCAAGCTCACATCTCCTTCTTCCTCAAACTCTCACTCCAACAAAAACAAAAACAACAATTCTCTCTCTTACGCCTCCCACTAGAGCTTTGCTGCTTCTCCGCAGCTGACCCAATTGCCTTGTCACTTTGGTCTCCAATGTAACTCCACACCAAAACCACTCCTCCTCTTATGTATAATATAGATCATGTAATACTTCAATTATAAATGTTCCATCGAAACCAAGAAAAGGCTTCTGACATTACCCTCAAAACCATATTTCAGTTCCCATGTTTACTTGGTGGAAACTAGAACGTAACTTTTGAGATATAGCTTTGTTTTTGTGTTGTCAAACATGACCTATGTCTATTATTTAGCAAATATTTCAAGTTATAGATGTTCAATTTATGCAATTTTTGTGTCGTTAGAAACTTAATTTTCTACATTTTCTAATCCCGAGCTCAAATTCCAATCATATCGAGAGATACAAACAATCTAATTTGAAAAGGGTGGGTGCATAACTGGAGGCATGTTGATGCATAATTTTTTCAGTGTGAGTGTTATTTGCACAACCCAAAACCCTTCTGCACAATTTTTACGCATTTTAATCCTCCACTGCTATAAATAAACATGTTATAACACCCTCAAACACTTTTGAATGAACCTTAGCTGCCCCCAAAAGTTCTCCTAGCTCTTCAAATGAATGTCCAAGCATCCTCAAGCAATTTTAAGTGATTTTGATCGATCTCTACTTATTAATCTCTTCTAGTAAGTGCTCGCACCCTTACTCTGGTACGAGTAATAAATTTAGTCAATCTCTAAATTATTTGATATAGTTTTCTCTCTAATTGAATTCCAAATTATTCCTAATGCTTGTTCTACAATTCCATGGCAGTTATGAATGCTATTCCAATTTATCAAGATCTCATGTAGGTAGGGGTCTAGCACTTTCGACAATAAACTACAGTGGGTAGTTCCTTATAGCTATATTTTAGCTATTAAAAATATTTTACAATATATTATATCATTTATATATGCCATTATGAGCATAGAAAATTCAAGAAACATTTACAGTTTAATTATTTCACATGAAAATCATTATTGTCTTTTGGAAATGCATCGAACCATTGTTGTTGTGTACATATCAATTTGGCTTGTTTGTGTGTGTTTGTGCTTGTATGAATTTTAGGAAAATGTTAAATAAATATTTAGCTTGATATAATCCAACCAGTACCAAAAGATAGTTAAGTAGTTATACAATTACATAATTAAGTTATTATTTAGTTATTAGCATATGAATAGCAGACAAGGTATCACAAATAGTGTAGAATTAATTTTAGAAAACACGAATGCAATTTGTTTGACATTATACGACTCAACTATCATAAAAAAAAAGTAGTAAATCAGATAGCACAATTTATAATTAATTAGTTAATTATTAGTAACAAGATATCATGAAATAGTTAGTACGGAATTTAAAGATCAGTTTAGCATTTAGTTGGCAAGATAGAAGTCAATTAGTTATCCTAAAATAGTAGCCAATCAGTTAGCACCATTCACAATTAATTTATTAGTTAATTGTTACTTGAACTTAAATTTTTGTATTTGAGTAGCAACGAAAATAATAGGAATATCAAGTCCTGTTATTTATTAAATTTAAATCGCAATTATCTAAGAGAGGGTGCAACCCGATACTAGAAGTTAACCACACGGTTAATGTAATTCCCCCAATTAAATAAATTATTAATTAACTGTTATTATGTGGGCAACATTAGAACCGCAAGATGAATCTCAGTATTATTAGATTTAATTAAATTATAGAGTCCAGCTTAGTATTAGAATTCAATTAAATAGCTAGTATAGTCGTTCAGTTAAAATTAAGGGCAAATTCCAACCATTTGCCCTGAGCTTTATCCGTATTACACTTAACCCTCTCTAGTTTTTTCAAGTTGATACATACCTCCCTTGATTTATTTAAGAATCATACAATAACCTCCCATACCTTTGAATTCTAAATTTTTAAAAAATCTAAAAACACATAAAATGACTATATATATTACCCTTCATTACTTCCTAAATTTCTAGTCACTAACATTTCTTTCTCCATCCACCCACACCCAATGCCTTTTAAACCCCTTGTGAATCTCTTTCATGGAACAAAGACACAATCTAAAATAAATCAAACATAATAAGAAATTAAAAATCATTTAATCCCCTTATGAATCTCTTTCGTCAAACAAAGATGCAATCTAAAATAAATCAAATAGAATAAGAAATTAAAAATCATTCATTCACTCCCAAAAAAATCAAAAGGTCACTCTTTCTCTCTGATTTGGTTTAAGGACACAACTTGAGTTTGTGGGTATTGGGGTTACAGAGATAGATGCTAGGGGGTTAAGGAGATTGACAGAGCTCAACAGTGGGCATGACAATGGCGGGTGGCTTGCAGGCTCGACGATGATGGTGTGGCGGTTTGCAAAGGTAAAGATGAAGTGGTGTTGGTTGATAGATCACGGACACGATGAAGGATGCAATGGCAACGTTGATGCCAGTGACCATTGCGCATACAAAGGTGCTAGCGTGACTCTTGTGGTGAGCTTGTTGTGGCTATGGAGGTGCGATGGAGGAGGGCCAATGTAGCACAACTAGCAAAAATGGCAAAATAATGGTGGCCGTGGAGGTTGAGATGCGGTGTTGAGGTGGAGGCAGCAGAAGCACAGGGAGGGGCATTGGTTGCATTGGCTTCTTTTCTTTTCTGCCCTTTTGTTTTGTTCTTTCTTGAACACAGGAATAATCAGCGGAGGTAAGGGAGGGAATGAAGAAAGGAAGGAGGAAAATGAGGGTCATAAAGGGTCTTAGGGTATAATTGGTATTTTGAAAGTTTGTTAATTTCAGGAGAGGTAAGTGTCAGCTTGAAAAATAGAGGGATTAAGTGTAATATTGATGAAACTCAAAGAAGATGACAGTAATTAGCCCTAAAATTAATTATTATCGATTAGCATTATAAGTTTCAGTTAGCTAATAGAAATTAATTAACAATTAATGTTGTTTAACAATTAAATTATTAGTTAATTGTTATTATATGACTAGCAATTGGAATAATAAAAACATTGTTAGACTTAATCGAATTTAGTTATTGACTATTCATGATAAATTCCATCCTAATATCATAATTTAGTTGAACAGTTGTTATGGTTTCTTCGATAAAATAATTAATATTATTTAGCAAGATAGAACTCAGTATATAATCAAAAGATAGTTAAACTGTTATTAAAGTTTCTCAAATTAAATATTATTTCATCATCGTTAAATCATGAGCTGTAGTTTGTTCACCTTGTATGAATTTCAAAAATATTTTATTAACAATACTTAGCATAAAAGAACCCATCTGTTACTAGAAATCAATTAAACAGCTATGATAGTTTTATAATTAAACTATCATTTAATTGTTGCCATGCGAACAATAAATAGAATATTATGAATAGTTTAATATTACTGAATTTAATTTTTATGTTTATGAGATTATAGCTTTTGGTACGAGATTTGTTTTGCTAGAATTTTAGTTTATATTTGATAGACAAGAATGATAGAATTTTTATGAAGTTTAGAAACTTGCAAATTTACTCAGTTGAACTTGTATGTTAGTTTTCTTAAGATAGGAACTAGAGAGAAACAAAGCAGTGAATTAATGCTTGTAAGGATCCTTAACCTTGATACCAAATTACTTGCCAGAGGACAATCTCACCCATTAGATTATAGATTACAGGACTATGAACACCTGATTTTGTTCGACCTGTAAATAAGAATAAAAAATAATAATAATAAAAAACTTTAGTCCATTTTCTGAAAAAAAATTGGTTATTGAAATCAGGATTGGCCCATGTTTGTTTTTAACACTGATTGATAACCAAAACAAAAAAAAATTATTAATTAAAAATTAATAAAAAAAATTTGAGAAAAATAATGATAACAAAAGACGGGAGTGTGTCACGGATTGGTTTGAAATCCCCAAGATATTTCCGTGAATGCTTGAAGATGAAAAAAAAACAAAAGGAAAAGAATGGATAAAATGATGATGTCTCTCCAACTTGAGGAAAAAGAAAATATTTCATAAAAAGGGGGAGTCGAGACTGAAACAGGAGGATGGAACCCCATAATTCATTTGATGATCACCAAACCATCTTGATCACCTCTTTACTATCATAAACCAACAGCAACTCACCTCTCACCATCATCTCATCCTAATTCAAAAACACAGCCACAACACTACATTCCATCACTATCACCACAAACCCACTCATATAATCATCACCACCATTCACAGCCACAGTTCACGGCTTCTTCC
>JAVHNL010000163.1:0-17000 GCA_031216105.1 Dalbergia cultrata | reverse complement strand
GCCTTCATCATGTTTCCACACTAGCCTCCGCGGGGACTGTTCTAGTTTCAACGCCGCTGCGCAAACAACCCACAAAGTCTCGCCATCCACCGCCCACACTGCTCCCGACCAAGGCGCCACCATCGGGTCCATTTCCTCTCAAGAAGATCGCACCATCATTTTCATCCAAATTGCCGCCACCATCGCAAGACAAAGACCCTTCCAGCTAACTCCCAGGTAGCGCGAGCTCCTCCTTGCTGTAGCCCGTCTTAGCTCTTCCTCCTTCTTCCCCACGTCGCGATGCAGTCAGTGCAAAGCTCCTAGGAGCATCGCGAACTCCTCTTCCTTGCATGAACCGTGCGACCTCCCATCCTCCATCTCATCTTCTCTCTCTTTCTCGCAAGCTCTCTCTCTCCCTCACATATCAGATTCTCTTTCTCTCTTTCTCATCCACTCTTTCTATCTCTCTCTCCAAGTAACTTTCAGAGAACCCCAAATATTCCAATCTCCCATCATGCTATCTCTGTTCTCCACTCTCTCTCTATTACTCTTCCTTTCTCCACGAGTGCATGTGTGTGTCAGTGCGTGTGTGAAAGAGAGTGAGATTGAGAGAGATCATTGTGTGTGTGTGCCAGCTCGTGTACGTGTGTGAGAGAGAGGGGCATCAGTGTGTGAAAGAGAGCGAAAGTGAGAGAGACCTTTGTGTGTGCCAGCTTGTGTGTTTGTGTGGGGTTTGCAACAAATAAATAAAAACGAAGAAACCAAACCCCATTTCCTGACTCTTCTTCAGTATTAGTTTAATGTTTTTTTTTCTTTTGTTTAAATTTGTTGTTAGATAAATGTAGATAGGTGGGTTTATTTGGTTTCAAAGTCTTAGGTTTTTTAGTTTTTGGGTAAGGGGATGTTGTGTTTTCGATTTTTATACTATTATTTGAATTGTAGAATTAGGAAATAGAGGAGTTTTTGTTTATCTTTACTACAAGTTAATGTTATTTTTATTTTTTAGATCAAATTATAGTTAATGTGATGTATTTGTAACGTGTGTGCATGTTAGTATTAGTGTGTATATATCCTGAAAAGGGATTAGATTAGGAATAAAATTAGGATAATAAAAATTTTTTTTTAAAATTATTATAAGAAAATTAGGACAAAGAGATCTAAGTTGTAACTTTATTTGATTTATTTTCTATTTTAAAATATTGGATTTTGGGTTCTTTTGCTTGAATTGGAATTTATTTGTTGGATTAATATTCGCTTTATCCGTTTTGGGTTTAAAATCAATAATTAGGCATTTAATTATTTTTTTAATCAATAAATTGTATTATGAAAATTAAGATTAATTTAGCCGTGACAGCTTGTTAATTTTATGTTCTGGAATATTTTAGCTGGGACAGCTTAATATTCTAAGAATTATTATTAAAAGCAAATGAACTAACACAAAAAAGAACTACGTGACTTTGAATTCCTCATCGCACTGCAGGATACGTAGGAGCAAAGTTATTCTCACAAGTCAAAATTAGATTTTATTAGGTTATTTTATGTTATTCCATTTTTAATTTGTAAATGGTTATTGTTATTTTTATTTGTTTATAAATATTTAGTGTCTATTAGTATCATGTATTATTTTTAATTTTAGCTAATAATCAAATTATTTTAAATAAGGATGTTAATTTAGCCGTGACGCTTATTAACTCGCTTAAACATCATTTGTGATGACTTGATGTTTTAAATTTTCAAACAAAAATTAGATTTTTATAATTTGTATTATTTGTAAATATTTTCTTGAATATCTTTTTATTTCTTTAAATATTAAATTAATCAGTTATTTGTTAAATATTTTATTTTGAATAAAATGTTAATTTAGCCGAGACGGCTTGTTAACTGAATGTTTTGGACATATAAGCTGCGACAGCTTGATGTTTCAAACTTTCAAGCTAAAATTAAATTTTTGGTATTTCAAATTTTCAAGCTAAAATTAAATTTTTATGATGTCATTTTACTTTGTTTAGCATGTAAATATTTTTGTTCATTATTATTATTATTATTGTAAATATTTATTTAGTATTATTTATGATATTATTTTATTCTGTTTTGCATGTAAATATTCTTGTTTATTATTATTATTATAATTATAAATGTTTGTTTATTTTTTCATTTATTTATTATTATTATTATTGTTATTATTATTATTATCTTCCTCTTTCTTTATTATCTTAATTTAAATTAATCATTGAAATGTATATATTTTATTCCAAATAAAGAGGTTAATTTAGCCATGACGGCTTGTTAACTCAATATTACGGATACCTGAGCTGTGACAGTTTGGTACTCCAGAATTTTCTTATTCTAAAAAAAAAATATTTTCTTTTAAAATTTTCTTGAAATAAAAATGTAAATAAATATTTTTAAAGGTTATTAATAATTTGCACAATTAATTAAGGTACCGTCTAAAGGACGGGTGTGTTAGGGGTGCTATAGGATTAAGTTTCTATCCTTCCCTAAGCATAACCGACTCCCGAGCTTAGATCTGGTTTCAAAGATCATTTCAAATTAAATGGGTTTTTCCATAATTTTCCCAATTAAATAAAAATTTGGTGGCGACTCCATTTTAACCTGAAAAATCACATTTTTTTTTTCGCCGTCCCGTCGCGATCCCGGTTGCGACAGATGGCGACTCCACTGGGGATTGTGAGAGTCAAGCCTATAATAATTGATTGTGCTTATTATTATAACCTCATTTTTTTTCTTTCTTTGTCTTTTCATTTATTTTATTGCTAGTTGTCTATTAAACTCTTTCTTTTAAATTTTGTTGCAATCAGATTCAGATATATTTTCGTATTTAATTCTTTGTGACCAGTCTAGGATAGAAGATTTTGCTCTGTTTGTATATATTTATATTTAATTCTTTGTGACTATCCTAGGATAGAAGATTTTGCTCTGTCTGTATATATTTTGGTTTCTTTGCACTCTAGGGTAGAAGACTTTGCTCTGTCTATATATATTTATTTTGTTTCTTTGCACTCTAGGATAGAAGACGTTTGTTCTGTATTGTCTATTTTGCAGGTGTTGTCATGGGTAGTTTTAGGATTCCAGGTTTGTATGCTCTCTTCACACACAACACTCACACTTTAATCACACACGAAGGGGGCCCTATACCCGGGTCTGAGTGCAACTTGAGATAGGTAAGAGATTGTGTAGTAGTAGCCATTTTGGATGCTCATCCTGTTTGGTTATTGCGAAAATCTCGTCTAGAGTGTGACTCTTTTGTGAATATTCCACACCTAGCGGTTTACCTGCTGTTGTGGATAGTATTTCGAAATGAGTCTTTAACTCTAGAGGCCGTAGAATCCTGAGTATATAGATCCACCTATTGCAAGTGTTCATCAAGTAGAATAACCATAGAACTATAGATTGACCTCCAGAGCTTAACTCAAATAGGACACAAAGGGAGCATACTCTTTCTTTAATTCATTTCCTTGTACATAAATTCTTTAACATGTTCAAAGTATTTATTATTTCCTTTTACATTTAAATGAAAATCATCACATTTTTCTTTGTTTTCCAGGTTTGTTAGAGAATCATATCCAAGTCTTGTTGTGAGTATCTTTGGAAAATGGAAATAAACATGAGATCAAACAATCATGAGGGGGAAAAATTAAAGAAAACTTTACATCTTAAAGCTAAGAAGCCTGACACAGAAAGTCTGAGATCACTAGGTCAACAATTGGGTATGCCACAACGTCTTTCTCTTGCAAGAAAGTATGGAAAAATTTTGAATCTGTTAGAGGTAGAAGAACAGGTAGAAGCAATCACAAAGATTAGCACAAGTACTATGATCCTCCGCCCGATGCTTTACCTTTCAAGACTTCCAGTTGGCACCGACTCTTGAAGAATTTGAGCGAATCCTAGGGTTACCACTAGAAGGAGAAAAACCTTATCACTACCAAGGTCATTATCCTTCCTTACATACCATAGCAGCTATTTTAAAGACTAATGTAAGGGATTTGCATGAAGCACAGAAGTGTAGAAATGGAACCAATGGATTCCCAAGGGATTATTTGGAGAAGCATATGCATGGCTTAGCTGAAGCTAAAGATTGGGACACCTTTGTAGATGTATTGGCTCTCACTGTTTATGGCACTGTTCTGTTTCCAAATATTGAAGGCTTTGTAGACTTCGCGGCTATCGATGTATTCCTTGCTCGTAAATTTCATGGTCACAATCCTGTTCCAGCCCTCTTGGCAGATGTTTATTGTACCCTAAATTTTTGCTATGAGAGGAATGGCAAAAGAATTTTATGCTGTCTACCGATGCTTTACGTGTGGGTCACTGCACACGTATTCCAAAGAAACTACAAAACACCATGTCCGATTGAAGACCTAAAAATGCATCACATTAAGAAGAAGAATGGACAAGAATGGGCTCAAGACCTAGCCAAATTGAATGAAACGGTGATCCGATGGTACCCTTGGTGGGAAGACGGGCAGACTTTGATCTATCAGTGTGGAAGCTTCTCAAATGTTCTCCTCATGGGTACCCGAGGATGCATAAATTACAATCCAGTATTGGTACTGCGTCAACTTGGTTACCCCATGATGGGACCACCTCCCGAAGCTGCAATCACTCCATTTGTCTTGTATTACCAGGACTTTGAGGATCTTGGCATGCTACAGAAAGTCCGATTTGCTTGGAACAAGGTTGTCAGGAAAGGAAAAGAACTGGGAGTTAGAAGTCAGGCAAAGGAAAGAAAGCTACCGTCAATGGGTGAAGAATAGGGCCCAAGAGATTAAACTGCCATTCAGAACCTGGATAACAACTCCACCTAGCAAGGATGAGGGGATCAAAGAAATAAGAGAGAAGTTAGACAAAGTTAAGCAAGAAAAGATGCAAGTTGAGGCTGCATTGGAAAGTGCTCACCATAATTATGCAGATTTGAAGCGAGAAAGCACTGAGAGAAACCAACTTCTAGAGGGCACCACTAAGAAGTTGAAAATGGGGTATGACCATATGATGAAGACCAAGGAATGCCTCCAAGCTGCTAATAAAGAACTCGGGCTTCGAAGGCAAGAGCGTGACCGAGCAGTAACCGAAAATCAACAGTTAAGGAATCAACTTCAAGATGCCAAAATTGCTGAGGAAGCCGCAATAACAGGAGAGGAACAAATGAAGCAAGAAATGAGAGAGATAAGCAAGGTATACTAGAGGAAGATTGGGGAACTAAAACAACACATGAAAGATGAGACCATGAAGTTGCAAGCTGCCTTAGAAGAAGAAAAGAAAAGAGTCACAGATTTGGAGTTTGAGGTGCAACACCAAAGTCATATCATTCATGAGTTGAAGACTCGTTTTTCAAATCTAGCAGGACTAGCTAATACAGCAATAGAAGACGTTCCCAGATACCTGGAAATAGCTGAGCAAGAAATCATCCCTTTTAAGACCCCAACTGGACTTCGCAACTTTGTCAACTATTGCAAAGATTTGGTGGGAAGGATGAAACAAATAATTGCCGAAAGAAGTTGAAGAGGCATTACCCTTTGGTGATGATGTTTTTAGGATCGATATCTAGCTCTATGATGTACTTTTTGTCATTTCTGGGAATGGATGTAAAAAATAATGATGATTGTAATCTACTCCTCTGATGAATAAATGGTTGTTTCATTATTTTGGTCTTATGACAATATCCATTAAAGATAACTTATTACCTTTGAACGAGACGTTCTGGGGAAAAGTTGTGACCGAAGATACTCACATCAAGACTCAGCACGATTGACAATCTCTAACAAATTGCAATATGTTTATCTTTTTACTTAAACTTTTTTTCATTATAGGTGAAACATCGCAACCATTGGGCGCCCGAGGAAAGAAGATACCGATCTAACTCGAGTTCATAACACCAGAGCTCGGACCAAGATGGCGGGTGGTAATGGTGAATCAGGAGCGATCATCCCATCTGCAAATACTTCCGAATCAGGAAGAAATTTGGGCCTAGAAGTTGATGCAGTGAGGGGAAAACTGAATGAAATGTCAATTAACCAATTAAAATTGGAAGAGATGATAAGAGCCATGAAGGAGTCAATTGACTTATTGGGAGCTAATCAAAACCGAGACATGGTGAATGCGTCAGTCGATGTACAACCAGATGCTGCAATAATAACTGTACAGGGCATCAAATGCGGCTATAAATGTCACTCAAGGGATGAATGACGGGGATGTGATTCCGAATAACTCTCATGGGCAACCACCACCTACAATGCTATTAGTAATCCCTATTGGAGAAGGCTATCGTCCCTTAGAGAATGTTCATACTGATGGGCACGGTCATGCTACCCCTATTCGGGAGCCACCTCGTGTTGTCATCCAAAAGCAACCATTTTCCTCGGAAAATAGCCGTGCAGAGGCAGAAAAGGACAAGTTCAAAGAAGAATGGATGAAGAAGATTCAGGATCAAATTAAAGCCATCCAAGGGCCTAACACTTATGGCTATATGGAAATTGAGCAGCTCGCCTCCTATCGATGCAGTGGTTCCAAAAGACTTCAAGATTCCTGACTTCTCAAAGTATGATGGAACGGGTAACCCTTTGTTCCATTTGAAGAGTTATTGTACCAAGATGTCAATCTGGTCTAAAGATGAAAAGTTTCTCATTAGCTTTTTCCATGAAAGTTTAACCGGACCTGCTTTAGAATGGTATATTCAATTAGACCATTCAAAGATTTCTAGCTGGAGAGAACTGGTCGACCAATTCATGAATCAATACAAGTTTAACATGGAAATAGCACCAACTAGAGAACAGCTTGAGCACGATGCAGAAAAAGAAGGATGAATCTTTAAGCAATATGCTCAAAGATGGAGAGCTCGCTGCTCAAGTGCAACCACCACTTATCCTATCCGAAATGTGCTCGCATTTTTAGGAACCTTGGGATCTCCTTATATCGGAGCCATGGCAGGAGCAGCATACAAAGATTTCTCTGAGTTGATCACTGCTGGAGAAAGAATTGAGAATCTAGCCAAAACAGGTAAACTTCCCATGGGCAATGAAGACACAAGAAAAAGTTTCCCACCTAGGAAGAAGGAGACTGATGTAAACTATGTGCAGAGTCAGCAACCCTTTAACCCAAGATACGCACCAATGCACCCAAGACCCCAAACACCGCCATACCAAGCCTCAACCACTCCGTACCCATTTTACCAAACCACACAAACCACAAATACCATCCCATATTCCCCACCGCAAGTCAATAACATTCACATACGACCATACCAACCAGCTAGACCAACATATGCTTATAACCCAACCATGCATCCTCAGAACTTCCCAAACACCACACCACCACGACCAAATACCCAAAACCAAAGCCGTTCTCGATTCCAGAATTTGCCACCTTTCCCTAAACTATCCATTTCAAACGCTGATCTCTTTCAACGATTAGTTGATGCCCACTTGATCTCGGCTTATCCTGTACGCCCATTAGAACCACCATATCCAGCTTGGTACAACCCGAACCTTACTTGCAAATACCATATGGACATAGCAGGGCATTCAATTGAAGATTGCGAAGGCTTCAAGACGGCAGTAAAAAGACTGATTGCTTGTGGTAGACTAGACTTTCAAGAGGAGTCAAAACCAGATATTGTCCATAATCCAATGCCAAATCATGAAAGAGGAAGCCAGGTAAATGCTGTAGAGAAAGAAAAACTCCTGATAAAGAAGGTTTTGAATCTCAGAACATCCATGGAGAGAATTTTTGTTGGCCTAAATGAGTCTGGTTACAACATCATGGCATCTGCTCCGACAATAAAGGAGAATGAGAAATATGACATGAATTCAAGCTGCCTGTATCACTGTGGGGCTCTTGGCCATGACATAGAAAATTGCTGGGATTTCAAGGCTCGGGTACAGGGATTACTCAACTTAGGAGTAATACAAGCAAAAAAGAGGCTGAATATACCTGATGAGGTGAATGTAATCGAACCTTTCATACTTCGAGTACCACCACTTAATGTAGCTCCTAAGCCAGAAAAAGTGGTCATTACTGTCAAGAAACCCACATCATTTGAGTATAAGACTACACATGCTGTGCCTTGGAATTATGAGACCCAGGTCAAGATAAGCAGAGACATCGGGGAAACCTCGAAGGCTCGAGAAAATGAAGAGGTGACTGGTGTCATGGAGGTGAAAGGAATAACAAGAAGTGGAAGAGTTTATGGACCCGGAGAGCTGGAAAAAGGGAAGTTTGTCAATGAAGGATATGCGAGAAAAAGTTCAGATTTAGAAAGAAAAGAAAAAGAAAATGAGGAAGAAGAGTTTCTGAAGATCATGAAACAGAGCGAGTACGATATTTTGGAACAATTAAAGAAGACTCCCGCCAGAATATCTCTTTTATCATTAATCATGTCGTCAACCTCATCGAAAGGCAGTAATAAAAGTTTTGAAGGAAGCTTATGTCAAACCTGATGTCTCATCGGAAAATGTGGTGAATATGGTGGATCCAGTGAAACGTGTTAACATGATCACGTTTTCAAATGAAGAAGTTGTTTCACAGGTCAACCCACGAGCACTATACATAACCCTCAAATGTAAAGGATACATAGTGCCCAGAGTTCTCATTGATGGAGGGTCGGGATTGAATGTCTTACCCGTGTCGACTTTAAGCTATTTGTCGATGAGTAAGGAAGATATACTACCACAAATGATGGTAGTGAAAGCTTTTGATGGAGCAAAGAAAAGCATCCTAGGGGAGATGATGTTGTTATTGGAGATCGGCCCGAGCAAATTCGATGTATTGTTCCAAGTGATGGAGATCGAATCAGACTACAATATGCTGCTCAGAAGACCATGGATAAATGGTGTTGGTGTTGTCCCTTCAACCTTGCATCAGAAGGTTAAATACATTGAGAATGGTTCAGTCATCACAATCCATGGAGAAAAGGAGATCCTGGTATCCAAACCAGTGACATTGCCATATGTTGAAAATGTGGAGCTAGTGGAGAATAGTTCATGGCACAACCTGGAGGCAGTAGGGCTGAGACAAGAGCAAGATAAGGCCCTAATACAAAATCAGGTAGTGGCTCACATCATGGCTAAGAATGGATATCTGGAAGGAAAAGGACTAGGACCACAATTGCAAGGCTCCCAAACTCCCATATCGGTGCCAGAGAAGTCTAACCGATTTGGTCTAGGATATGAGACCTCTCTGGATGACAAGATGAGTGCCTTGGCTCTGGAACAGAATAAACAAAAAGGGAAAATGAAGTTGATTCCTCACTTGAAAGAGACATTTCCTGGTCCAAATTTGAAGTGATTATGGCCGGTGAAGTTCGCTCCTCGTTATTTCTCCACCATCAACACTTTGGATGTCAAACAACTGAAGAAAATAACAAAGTCCATGTTGCTAGCAATGATGAGACGCTGATGAACTGGACAGCTGAACCAATGCTTGATGTTATTGCTGAAAAGTAATTTGTTGGGTTGTATTATTCAAGAATTATTTATGCTTTTGTTTATGCTACTCAGTGACATCATTTGAATGAATTTGCATGATTTTCAATAATCTTTCTATATGTTTTCCATTTGCCTCGTTCTGCTTTCTATTCCTTTTGCTTTCTCCTTTCTCGTTATGTTTTTCCTTACCACTCTCAGCTTGTTAATTTGTATTTTCCATGCTGTTTATAATCCACCATTTGGTTTAGCATTCCAATCCACCACAATTACTTTCCAGGAATTTGAATGTCATAGAAATTTTGCCACATGAAAAGGAATTTGAAAGCTTATCAATTGATTCTCTTGCTACACTTGACTGCGATAACCATGAGTTTGAGGATGATGAAGAAGCTATTGAACAATTTTCAAACCTCCTGGATTATTCAGAAAAAGGATTTGACTTAGACAATGAGGTGGTCGAGGTGATTAACATGGGCACCGAAGAAGACAAAAAGGAGCTGAAAGTAGTGGAAAATTACGAACGCATGTAAATGGTTGCATTGTTCAAAGAATTCCTGGATGTGTTTGCATGGTCCTATCATGATATGCCAGGATTAGACCCATAGATTGCTTCACACAAGATCCCTTTGTATCCCGAAGCTGAGCCGAAGAAGCAAAAGTTGAGAAGAATGCGACCTGACATGTCATTAAAGATTAAAGAGGAAGTGACTAAACAATTTGGAGGCTGGATTTTTAGAGGTATCAAGACACACTGATTGGGTGGCCAACATTGTGCCTGTACCTAAGAAGGATGGAAAATTTAGAATGTGTGTAGACTATCGGGATTTGAATAAAGCTAGCCCGAAAGATGATTTTCCTCTACCCCACATTGATGTACTTGTTGATAATGGCTGAAATCACCGATTTTCCTTTATGGACGGATATTCTGGATATAACCAAATTCCCATGGATATTCATGACAAAGGAAAAACTACTTTCATAACTCCGTGGGGAACATTTTGCTATACAGTCATGTCGTTTGGATTGAAGAATGCCGGTGCCACCTACCAACGGGCTATGGTCGCGTTATTTCATGATATGATGCATAAAGAGATTGAGGTGTATGTAGATGATATGGTCGCCAAATCTAAAGAGGGAGAAAGTCATGTGACAAGTTCTGAAAGTCGTTTGAAAGGCTCAGAAAATACAAGTTGCGGTTGAATCCGAATAAATGCATTTTTGGAGCTTCTACTGAGGAAGTTACTCGGGTTCATTGTCACAGAGAAGGGATAAAAGTAGATCAGGACAAGGTGAAGGCAATACAAGAAATGTCTGCTCCCTAATCGAACGAGAAGTGAGAAGTTTTCTTAGAAGGCTCAACTATATTGCTAGATTTATTGCCAATTTGACTAGCACTTGCGAGCCTATATTCAAGATGTCATGAAACATCAACCCGGAGAGTGGAATGAAGAATGCCAAGAAGCTTTTGATAAAATAAAAGCTTATTTGATGAAACCTCCAATTCTAGCTCCACCTGTACCAGACCGTCCTTTAATATTGTACCTCACAGTGTTACCCACGTCTCTTGGGGCAATGTTAGGACAATATGATGAGTCCGGAAAGAAAGAGCAGGCAATTTATTATCTGAGCAAGAAGTTTAATGACTGTGAATCTCGTTATCTGGCGATTGAAAAGACTTGTTGTGCATTAGTGTGGGCATCCAAGAGATTGAGACAGTACATGTTATACTACACTACCTGATTAATCTCTCGAATGGATCCATTGAAATACATATTTGATAGTCCTCATGTTTCATTAAGAATGTCAAAATGGCAAGTGATGCTGTCTGAATTTGATATCAAATATGTGACCCAGAAGTCCATCAAAGGAAGTGCAATTGCTGATCATCTAGCTGAAAATCCTCTTGAGGATATACAGCCTATCATGCCTGAATTCCCCGACGGTGAGGTGTTAACAGTGGAAAAGGATGAGAAAGAAAAGGAGAATGTATGGAAAATGTACTTTGATGGGGCCGCCAATATGAATGGGTGTGGAATAGGAGCTGTAGTAGTGTCACCAGCTGGAAAACAATACCCAATTTCCATCAAGTTAGATTTTGAATGCACCAACAACATCGCAGAATATGAAGCCTGTGCGAATGGTTTGCAAGCTGCAATTGACCTAGGGATCAAAGAATTAAAGGTGTTTGGAGATTCTGCGCTCATAATCTATCAAGTTAATGGAGAATGGCGCATTTGAAGGATCCAAATTGGTGCCTTATCAGAAATACTTGTCTCGATTAATTGAAGAATTTGATGATGTGTCATTCTCTCACTTAACTCGAGACCATAACCAATTTGCGGATGCATTGGCAACCTTGGCTGCAATGACAAAATTGGAAGTCCATACCAATGTCCAACCCATCCACGTAGAGGTGCAAAGTGAACCAATATACTGTGACAATGTGGAGGTTGAGCCAGATGGACAACCATGGTATTATGACATCAAGCAATACATTCAAAAAGGAGAATATCCGACTGGAGCAAATGAAGTGCAAAGAAAAACAATTCGACGATTGGCCATGGCCTTTTTCCTAAATGGTGAAGTTCTTTACAAGCGGAATCATGACACTACTCTTCTCAGGTGTGTGGATGCTCATGAAGCTCAAATGATCATGACGGAGATCCATGAAGGAATTTGTGGAACCCATGCTAATGGGCACATGATGGCACGCAAAATCCTAAGAAGCGGTTATTACTGGTCCACCATGGAGAATGATTGCATCAATTATGTTCGAAAGTGTCATAAATGTCAAATATATGCAGACCGAGTCAATGCTCCTCCAGTTCCGCTGCACAATATGGTATCTCCTTGGCCTTTCTCAATGTGGGGCATGGATGTCATTGGCCCAATCAATCCTAAAGCCTCAAATGGTCATCGTTTCATTTTGGTGGCGATAGACTATTTCACAAAGTGGGTGGAAGCTACTTCATATGCTAACATCACACAGAAAGTGTTTCTCAGATTCATCAAAAGAGATATCATCTGCAGATATGGGATTCCAGAAAGAATTATCACAGATAATGCTCCTAACCTCAATGGTGCCAAAGTTCAAAAATTCTTTGAGACTTTCAAGATCAAGCATCACAACTCAACTCCTTATAGGCCTCAAATGAATGGTGCGATTGAAGCAGCAAACAAGAATATCAAGAAAATCATCGCCAAGATGGTGGTGAATTACAAAGACTGGCATGAAATGCTACCTTATGCTTTGCACGCATATCGTACCAACATACGATCAAGCACTGGAACAACTCCTTTCTCATTGGTATATGGAATGGAAGCTGTTTCTCCTATAGAAGTGGAAATCCCGTCATTAAGGGTTCTGAAGGAGTCTGAGTTAGAAGAATCTGAATGGGTGAAGACCCGATATGAACAGCTGAACATGATCGAAGAGAAAAGACTGGCAGCTATTTGTCATGGCCAATTGTACCAAAGCAGAATGGCTAAGGCTTTTAACAAGAAAGTCCGTCCTAGAGATTTTCATCCAGGAGATTTGGTTTTAAAGAAAATTCTCCCTAATCAAGAAGATGCACGGGGAAAATGGGCCCCGAGCTATGAAGGTCCTTACATTGTTAAGCAAGCGTTCTCAGGTGGAGCATTGATTTTGCAAAACATGGATGGACAGGAATTGCCCAAACCAATTAACACTGATGCAGTCAAAAGGTTTTATGCTTGAAAAGATGTTGACAAAGCCCGTTAGGTTGAAAACTCGAAAGAGCGACCTAAGCAAAAGTTAGGGTAATATGAAAAGAAAAAAAAAGAAGAGCTCGTTAGGTTGAAAACTCGAAAGAGCAACCTAGGCAAAAATTAGAGCAAAAAGATAAGCATCATCTCAAGCAACCTATACTGGGGCAATTTTGGAGTGTTGAATTTGTCCAGTGAATCAAGCTGACCAAGATTGAAACTGGGGCAATTTTTGGAAAGAAAAGGTTTGAAGACATCATTAAGGATCATGGCTATGGTGTTCAACTTGCTGCGAGAAATCGATTGATTAAGTCACAAAGAACTTAAACTGGGGCAAAATTCCATGTCTTTCACAAGCTTGTCTTTCAGTTTTGTATTGTAATCTCTTTTTCAAACATCTTGTCATCCAATACACCAAGCAATGAAGATGCCTATTCAGCCAATCTTTTGTTTCCTCTTTAAATGCATATTTATTTATGATGTCTCGAGTAAGCATAAATTTAAGTTTAAAGTTATACAACTTAATAATTCTTACAGCAATACATCCATGACTAGCATCACACTAAGAGAATTCAGAAGTTTCAGT
This sequence comes from Dalbergia cultrata, assembly GCA_031216105.1. Classification (NCBI taxonomy): domain Eukaryota; kingdom Viridiplantae; phylum Streptophyta; class Magnoliopsida; order Fabales; family Fabaceae; genus Dalbergia; species Dalbergia cultrata. The sequence goes on along the minus strand of JAVHNL010000163.1, from coordinate 3,269 downwards.
CAAACTCGACAGAAAAGCAATTATCATCCTAAAAAGGGAAAAAGGGAAAAAGGAAAGAAGTAAGCAAAGTTACAGAAGAAAAGAAAGAAAATGTCAGAAGGTCCAGTGGCTGAATTATGAGTTTGATCGGTTATAGTCTTCCTTGAGGCTCGCTTGATATGGTTACGGTTAGTTTTTCTGAAATAAACTGAAAATTGATGACTTGTGCATATAATCTGAAAAAAGATAATGTGAAAATCGTTGTTTTCTATGATTGCCACTATTTAATTTTCCTGTCGGCCTCAGATTGCCACAATTTACATTTCATGTCGGCCTCAGATTGCCAATTTACTTTCCTGTCGGCCTCAGATTGCCAATTTACTTTCCTGTCGGCCTCAGATTGCCAGTTTTCATTTCCAGTCGGCATCAGATTGCCAGTTTACATTTCCAGTCGGCCTCAGATTGCCAATTTACTTTCCTGTCGGCCTCAGATTGCCAATTTACTTTCCTGTCGGCCTCAGATTGCCAATTTACTTTCCTGTCGGCCTCAGATTGCTGGGCCATTTCCAGTCGGCATCAGATTGCCAGTTTACATTTCCAGTCGGCCTCAGATTGCCAATTTACTTTCCTGTCGGCCTCAGATTGCCAATTTACATCTCTTGTCGGCCTCAGATTGCCAATTTACTTTCCAGTCGGCCTCAGATTGCCAATTTACTTTCCTGTCGGCCTCAGATTGCCAATCTACTTTTCAGTCGGCCTCAGATTGCCAATTTACTTTCCAGTCGGCCTCAGATTGCCAATTTACTTTCCTGTCGGCCTCAGATTGCCAATTTACATTTCATGTCGGCCTCAGATTGCCAATTTACTTTCCTGTCGGCCTCATATTGCCAATTTACTTTCCAGTCGGCCTCAGATTGTCAATTTACTTTCCTGTCGGCCTCAGATTGCCAATTTACTTTTCAGTCGGTCTTAGATTGCCAATTTACTTTCATGTCACCCTCAGATTGCCAATTTACTTTCATGTCACCCTCAGATTGCCAATTTACTTTCATGTCACCCTCAGATTGTCATTTTACTTTTCCACCATCCTCAGATTGCCAATTTACTTTCCAGTCAGTCTCAGATTGCCAGTTTACATTTCATGTCAGCCTCATATTGCCAATTTACTTTCCTGTCGGCCTCAAATTGCCAATTTACTTTTCAGTCGGTCTTAGATTGCCAATTTACTTTCATGTCACCCTCAGATTGCCAATTTACTTTCATGTCCCCCTCAGATTGTCATTTTACTTTTCCACCATCCTCAGATTGCCAATTTACTTTCCAGTCAGTCTCAGATTGCCAATTTACATTTCATATCAGCCTCAGATTGCCAATTTACTTTCCTGTCGGCCTCAAATTGCCATTTTACTTTTCCATCATCCTCAGATTGTTCCTTTACATGTACAGATTGTCTCAAAGTGTCATTTTTCCGATTAGTCTTTTAACATTTCTTGTAAGTTGTGAATTTGGATCAAATTGGTTAGCCATTGTTTTTTGAGTGATTCACGCATATTTGATTTTCGAACCGCATCATCTCATGTGACTTTACTTGAAAGTTTATGTCATTTTTGCTTCGGATTTAGATTTTATTACATTGCATGCATTGCCGAACAAAATTGATGTTCATGTCTTTATTCATCCCTTATAAGGACAATATTTAAAGTTCAAATTTTTCATATTTTTCTTAATAAGGAATGAATAAAGAGGGGCAACTGTGAACACCTGATTTTGTTCGACCTGTAAATAAGAATAAAAAATAATAATAATAAAAAACTTTAGTCCATTTTCTGAAAAAAAATTGGTTATTGAAATCAGGATTGGCCCATGTTTGTTTTTAACACTGATTGATAACCAAAACAAAAAAAAAATTATTAATTAAAAATTAATAAAAAAAATTTGAGAAAAATAATGATAACAAAAGACGGGAGTGTGTCACGGATTGGTTTGAAATCCCCAAGATATTTCCGTGACTGCTTGAAGATGAAAAAAAAACAAAAGGAAAAGAATGGATAAAATGATGATGTCTCTCCAACTTGAGGAAAAAGAAAATATTTCATAAAAAGGGGGAGTCGAGACTGAAACAGGAGGATGGAACCCCATAATTCATTTGATGATCACCAAACCATCTTGATCACCTCTTTACTATCATAAACCAACAGCAACTCACCTCTCACCATCATCTCATCCTAATTCAAAAACACAGCCACAACACTACATTCCATCACTATCACCACAAACCCACTCATATAATCATCACCACCATTCACAGCCACAGTTCACGGCTTCTTCCCTTGCACTTTCTGCTTGCACTGTCTTTTCCTGGTTCCGCTATCAAAGATCAAGAAGACCATCACAAGACAGGAACTAGCAAAGCCAGCCACAAAGCTGGTCGAAGCTCCGTCGCTCAGATCACGGGTCCTCAAGTGTCGACCAGCTAATCTTCTTCCCTGCTCTCCATGAAGTCTCCTGGAAGCTGCCATCGAGATTGAGAAAACAGCAGCAGTTGCATGACTCGTTGCCCTTGCCTTCATCATGTTTCCACACTAGCCTCCGCGGGGACTGTTCTAGTTTCAACGCCGCTGCGCAAACAACCCACAAAGTCTCGCCATCCACCGCCCACACTGCTCCCAGCCGCGCGCCACCACTGGTCCATTTCCCTCTCAGCAGCATCGCACCATCATTTTCATCCAGCTGCTGCCACCATCGCGCACAGCACCCTTCCAGCTAACTCCCAGGTAGCGCGAGCTCCTCCTTGCTGTAGCCCGTCTTAGCTCTTCCTCCTTCTTCCCCACGTCGCGATGCAGTCAGTGCAAAGCTCCTAGGAGCATCGCGAACTCCTCTTCCTTGCATGAACCGTGCGACCTCCCATCCTCCATCTCATCTTCTCTCTCTTTCTCGCAAGCTCTCTCTCTCCCTCACATATCAGATTCTCTTTCTCTCTTTCTCATCCACTCTTTCTATCTCTCTCTCCAAGTAACTTTCAGAGAACCCCAAATATTCCAATCTCCCATCATGCTATCTCTGTTCTCCACTCTCTCTCTATTACTCTTCCTTTCTCCACGAGTGCATGTGTGTGTCAGTGCGTGTGTGAAAGAGAGTGAGATTGAGAGAGATCATTGTGTGTGTGTGCCAGCTCGTGTACGTGTGTGAGAGAGAGGGGCATCAGTGTGTGAAAGAGAGCGAAAGTGAGAGAGACCTTTGTGTGTGCCAACTTGTGGGTTTGTGTGGGGTTTGCAACAAATAAATAAAAA
>JAVHNL010000162.1:0-35400 GCA_031216105.1 Dalbergia cultrata | reverse complement strand
TTTTTTAAAATTATTATAAGAAAATTAGGACAAAGAGATCTAAGTTGTAACTTTATTTGATTTATTTTCTATTTTAAAATATTGGATTTTGGGTTCTTTTGCTTGAATTGGAATTTATTTGTTGGATTAATATTCGCTTTATCCGTTTTGGGTTTAAAATCAATAATTAGGCATTTAATTATTTTTTTTAATCAATAAATTGTATTATGAAAATTAAGATTAATTTAGCCGTGACGGCTTGTTAATTTTATGTTCTGGAATATTTTAGCTGGGACAGCTTAATATTCTAAGAATTATTATTAAAAGCAAATGAACTAACACAAAAAAGAACTACGTGACTTTGAATTCCTCATCGTACCAGAGGATACGTAGGAGCAGGTTATTCCTGTCAAGTCAAAATTAGATTTTATTAGGTTATTTTATGTTATTCCATTTTTAATTTGTAAATGGTTATTGTTATTTTTATTTGTTTATAAATATTTAGTGTCTATTAGTATCATGTATTATTTTTAATTTTAGCTAATAATCAAATTATTTTAAATAAGGATGTTAATTTAGCCGTGACGGCTTATTAACTCAGTTAAACATCACAGTGTGATGACTTGATGTTTTAAATTTTCAAACAAAAATTAGATTTTTATAATTTGTATTATTTGTAAATATTTTCTTTAATATCTTTTTTTTATTTCTTTAAATATTAAATTAATCAGTTATTTGTTAAATATTTTATTTTGAATAAAATGTTAATTTAGCCGAGACGGCTTGTTAACTAATGTTTTGGACATATAAGTCATGACGACTTGATGTTTCAAACTTTCAAGCTAAAATTAAATTTTTGGTATTTCAAATTTTCAAGCTAAAATTAAATTTTTATGATGTCATTTTACTTTGTTTAGCATGTAAATATTTTTGTTCATTATTATTATTATTATTGTAAATATTTATTTAGTATTATTTATGATATTATTTTATTCTGTTTTGCATGTAAATATTCTTGTTTATTATTATTATTATAATTATAAATGTTTGTTTATTTTTTCATTTATTTATTATTATTATTATTGTTATTATTATTATTATCTTCCTCTTTCTTTATTATCTTAATTTAAATTAATCATTGAAATGTATATATTTTATTCCAAATAAAGAGGTTAATTTAGCCATGACGGCTTGTTAACTCAATATTACGGATACCTGAGCTGTGACAGTTTGGTACTCCAGAATTTTCTTATTCTAAAAAAAAATATTTTCTTTTAAAATTTTCTTGAAATAAAAATGTAAATAAATATTTTTAAAGGTTATTAATAATTTACACAATTAATTAAGGTACCGTCTAAAGGACGGGTGTGTTAGGGGTGCTATAGGATTAAGTTCCTATCCTTCCCTAAGCATAACCGACTCCCGAGCTTAGATCTGGTTTCAAAGATCATTTCAAATTAAATGGGTTTTTCCATAATTTTCCCAATTAAATAAAAATTTGGTGGCGACTCCATTTTAACCTGAAAAATCACTTTTTTTTTTTTCGCCGTCCCGTCGCGATCCCGGTTGCGACAAGGACCTAGCTAGGTGCCTATTCAAATTGCAGATAATTGGACCTTGTTAGGTGTCTATTAAGATTTAGTTCAGATAAAGGGACCTTGTTAGATGCCCATATTCATATTCAGTTTAATAGCAGCTTATGATATTTGAGTATCATAGACCCTTTTTCTTTACTAATTTCCTCAAATAATAACAGAACCGTTTTTATGTGTATAACTGAAAAGATGTTAAGAATATCCTCAGTGTATTTGAGTTCATTTAAATCCATCAAGCTAAATTACATAGGCATATGGAAATAATCTGAATAAAGCTGTGAGTTAATGATAGAACGATTGTTAATCTTGGTGTACCAAGTCTCGTGCCAGGGGCAATCTCCAATACTATAGCCTGCAAAGGGCCCAACAGCCAACATTTGTATGTCTGTTAGATGACCCAATGAAATAGAATTGCAAGTTAATGATAGCTTGATCGTTAACCTTGGTATACCAAGGTGTCTGCTAGGGGCAATCTTAGCCTACCAGGGATTATCATAGAACATCTGTCAGGGACCCAGTTATCAAATGAATTATCATATGTCACATTCCTTGTCTTTAACCAATTCCATAGCCTATGTAATTTACAATCGCTTTCCCAATTTTAATATCATATGCCTGTGATGCATAATTATGTCACCTTTTAGTGGTTGTACCATGTGAGCCATGGGTGATGATTTGTTCACCGAGTTTGATAATTCGCCTTCTCCTTCTTCCCTTTCCAAATACAATTGTTGGCATAGACTCCAAGCCATCTCAATAGTTTGACAATTTTCTAGTGGTGAACTTCACTTTGTAGTGAGGCCAATTAGTTTATAGAGGTCTTTTATTAATATTTAGAGTGCTCCAATAAATGTGCAGGTAAGATTCTCGGAAATACATTATATTTTGTTTCAGACTTGGCAAGTATTTTTTATTCTTCAGATTATATATTATAGGTTTTAAGTTATTCTTTAGTTTAATTGACAGCTTAGAATTATAAGATTCCATTACTAAAGATTATCAGATTTATAGAATCATTTATTTAGTTCACAAGATATTTTAGCATTTAACTGCGTAAGAAAGTATGTTTTTCTCGGTTAGCGGCTTGCATGAGGATCAGAGTCTCTCATGGGCCAGTAACGGCTTGGGCGGGTCGTTAGAGATTGGTTGGTTTCAACTAATTCTCAACATATATCCAAGTTCAAGTAGCATATTGATTGAAACAACATTTTTACTTCGGAAGGAAACTGTGGCTTGTTTTCCTTTATGGGAAGTTTGACAAATCATATCTTTTTGAAATATGGTCTTGGGTAAATCCTTGAACAAGTTGCCAAACATTTTACATCCTCATCACAAAATTCACACTAGGATAGAACCTTGGTGTCTAGATGTCTGTGGGCAACAAGAAGGGTTTTGTATCAATATCCTGTCATGTAATGTAAATATTCACTATAATTTTGAGGGATTAATGAACTTAATTTCCGAAAACATGTCTGTTCCTTTTTCTCTTTAGAAACCATACATCTATTTGTTGAAAGAAGCTGCCATCAATCCTTTATATATAGAAGCTAACTAATGTGAAATTGCTTTGTATATTTAATTTGTTCGATACTTCTTGCTGCGGCTTTTGCTATGCATCTTCCCCTTTCTTTTTTGTCATTTGGAAATGGTTCACTTCATAAGTTGTAACATTCTATATAACAGGCGAAATTGGAGTCCTAGTTAAAATTATCTGATCTTCAGGCCTAAGTACAAATCGATTTTCCTTGTTATCACAATCTAAGTCCGAAGGAGAAAGTGATGCGCTTTCATATCCTTTGATTGCGTTTTGCTTTAATTTACCATTTCTCCCTCAGCTTTTCCTCAACTAAAGTATTTGTTCTTTTGCTTCCACTCTCAGCTCCCAAGTCAAAAGATCAATGGATATTCTCATATCTTTTGCTGCAAAAGTAGCAGAGTATACTGTGGAACCAATTGCTAGGCAAGTAGGTTATTTAATGTTCTACAGTGCCAAGTTTGAGGAACTAGCTGATCATGTCAAGGAGCTCAAGAGTGCAAGAGATGGAGTCATGCATCAAGTTGACGAAGAAAGAAGGAGTGGGAAAACAATTCACGCCCATGTGCAAAACTGGTTGAACGATGTGGATCTAGTCATTATAAAGTCAAATCAACTCCAGGAAGATCATAGCCATGCAAAGGTCAGGTGCTTCAAATGGTCGTTCCCTAATTTGGTGTTGTGGCATCCACTGGGTAGGAAAGCTGCAAAGATGTCAAAAAATATTGTTCAAATACTAGCAAAGAAGAAGTTCGAGCAAGTTGCTTTTCTTCCTGCATTAGATGGAGCAATCTCAACCTATGTTACAAAGGGTAATGAAAATTTTGAGTCAAGGAAGCCAATCAAGGAGAATATCATGAAAGCTCTAATAGACCCTAAAACAAGAAAGATAGGGGTTTATGGGCTGGGCGGTGTGGGTAAGACCACTCTTGTTAAGGAAGTTGCTCAGCTAGCTAAGCAAGAGAAGGTGTTTGATGTTGTAATTACGGCCAATGTATCCAAAACTCCAGACCTCAAAACAATTCAAGGGGAGATTGCTGATCAACTTGGTCTCCCATTTAAAGAGGAAACTGTCGCTGGTAGGGCGCTCCGCCTATACCAAAGAATTATGACAGAGAAAACCATCCTTATCATCTTGGATGATATCTGGAAAAGGCTTGATTTGGAACAAGTAGGGGTTCCTTTTCGGGATGATCATAATGGTTGCAAATTGTTGATGACATCTAGAAGTCAAGATGTGCTTCGAGAAATGTCGGTCCAGGAGTATATCAGACTTGAAGTTTTAAATGAAGAAGAAACGTGGAGGTTGTTCAAAGCCATGGCTGGTGATGTAGAAACAGAACCTCTTCTGTATCATCAGTTAGCACCTCAAGTGGCTAAAAGGTGTGCAGGCTTGCCTATTCTCATAGTTACAGTGGCACGATCATTGATAAATCAAGATATTCATATGTGGAAAGATGCCTTAAGGCAGTTAGAAAGAACTGACAATGAAGAGATGCAGGAGATAACCTATTCAGCTCTGGAGTTAACTTACAATAGGTTGCAAGGCAATGAAATGAAAGCACTGTTCTTGCTCTGCGCTGCATTCGGAAGAAGGCCTTATGTCTCTGACTTGTTCAAATATGGAATGGGTCTAGGCATATTCAACAACACAGATACAATGGAAAGTGCCAGAGATAGACTTTACAAAATGATAAGTGCATTGAAGGCATCTTGTTTGTTGCTAGAAGATGACACAAGCACAACGATCAGAATGCATGATGTGGTTCGTGAGGTAGCTATCTCCATAGCATCAAGGGATCAACACATGTTAATTAAACATGAGATTGAGTTAAAAGAATGGCCAACAAAGGATTTTCTTCGAAGTTGCACCCAGATCATCTTGATTCACTGTCATATCCCTAAGCTTCCTGAAATATTATATTGTCCAAATCTTAAGCTTTTGCACTTGAGCGGTGATGATCCTTTTCTAGAAGTCCCTGATTCCTGTTTTGAGGAAATGAAAAGCCTCCAAGTGTTAGACTTAACTGGCTTTAACTTGGCTTCCTTACCCATCTCTTTTCGTTCCTTAATTAGCCTGAAAACATTGTGTTTGGATGGTTGTATTTTGGAAAACATGGATGCAATAGAGGCTTTGGAAAATCTAGAAATTCTAAGCCTCATCTATTCTTCGATGATAAAATTGCCAAGTGAAATAGGAAATTGACTCGTCTAAGAATGTTAGATTTGAGTAATTCTGGAATCGAAGTCATGCCACCTAAGATCATATCAAGCCTGATCAGATTGGAAGAGTTGTACTTGGGTAATACCTCCATTAAATGGGAGAAGGATGGGGAGCCAGGTAAACCAAAAGAAAATGCCAGCCTTACTGAGCTTCGAGACCTGTCGAATTTGACAGCTCTAGAACTACAAATTCATGAGGCTTGGATTTTGCCGAGGGACTTGATGTTTGATAAACTAGAACAATATAAAATAGTTATTGGAGATGTATGGGAATGGGATGACATTGCATATAAAACCTTGAAAACATTGAAGCTCAAGCTTACTACCAGCATTCATTTGGAGCATGGGATTAAAACATTGATTAGAAAAGTGGAGAATTTGCACTTGGACGAAGTGGAAGGGATTGAGAATGTGCTTTATCAATTGAATGGGGAAGGATTTCCAGAGTTGAAACACCTCCACATCCAAAATCATGCCATGATTAGGCACATCATTGACACTGTGGATGGGAATCATGCTCATTCTTCCTTTCCAAAGTTGGAAACACTGGTTGTTCAGAATTTAAATTGCTTGGAAAAAATATGCCAGGGTCCACTTACAGTAAATTCCTTTGCCAACCTGAGAAGCATCAAAGTCGAAAATTGTATTCAGTTAAAATATCTTCTTTCCTTTTCAATGGTTAAAGGACTTCACCAACTTTGGGAAATCGAAGTTTGTCGGTGCAACTCTATGGAGAAAGTAGTGTTTGGAGATGGTGATGCAAATGCAGATAATGAGATCGAGTTTTCCTCGTTGCATTCCTTAACTTTACAACAGTTACAATCACTTGATAGTTTCTTCTCTTATGAGTTGACATCTCCAGAGCCAATGCATCAAAGATTTATGGAAACTCGCATTCCATTTTTTTAAAGCCCAGGTATTTTTCTTTTCCTGCTTCTATGCTGTACGTAGATGCAAATGATAGAATTTCAAATTGTTTGAAGAACATGCTTACACCAGGACTAACATGTGTCCTATAGGACCTACACAAGCAAACAATATTAATACATTTAGATATCTAAGCACTATCTAAAATCTTTTAATGTAAGTGATCATGGGTCTAGAATATGCGAATCTAAATTTTCAATTTGGTGAGCTATGAACTGCAAATTGATTAAAACACATTATCGATATGGAGACTAAAATCAGAACAAGGCACGAATGATTAGTTAACTACTCAATAAATGGAGCAATGGTTTAGTTGAGAAAATAAATTCAAAAATCCAGTCGTTAATAATAATGAATCTCATAATATATATTATATAACATAACATCTTTTTTCTTTTGACAGGATATATGTAACATCTTATATATATAACACAAATATTGTACAATATTAAAATTTTAATAAATCTTATTCTATCTAGCATATAAAAAAGACCCTTTAATTGTCTAATAGATTGAGAATGATAAATTTGGAATTATCTCAAATAGCTACTAGCAAATTTGATAAAATTACCGGGGTGGATCCGTCGATTATTGTGTGTGGGGACAAATAAAACTATAAAGATAAACATATTATAAATCTAACTCAAAACCAAGAGATTGAGGGTATTTTTATCAGGCTATTATACACACACACACACACACACACACACACACACACACGATATGAATATATTTTTAGTTTCATTGAAAGCAGTTTTTAAAATCAAACAATTGTAAATTTATTTATTAAACCAAATAATTGTGCTTTTTTTTTTTGGTGTACAAATAATTGTGCTGTTTAAAAAAATCAAACAATTTGTAAATTAATTTTTCATAGGCCCAAATAGATGGGCTCATTTTAAAATGGAGAAGTTTGTAAAGTGAGAATGTAAAAGATTAATCACCCTATAATTAATAACTTCCATTTTGAGGATGTGTCTCATTAAATAATCCAAAGCTAATTTACCCTTCACTTTTAATTTAGAGGAGCTAAATTCTTAAGTAACATGCAACTTTCCCCATGAAAAAAAGATTTCAATACAATTTATAGAGAATAAAAATATATTTTAAAATATATTTCTTTATCTTTTATAGATATTATATCCATGTATGTAGCGGCTTCAGAAAACATTTCAAATAATTAAAAGACAAAATACAATACATGTATAGATAAATATTTCCTTTCAAAAATAAATAAAATACTCCCTTGCTCCATTCTAATTATGCATTTTTAAATTTTTTTTTATTTCACTTCATCTATCCATTTATCATATCAAGAAGGCTTTAGTTTTTTCTACCAATTATTTTCTTAGTGTGATTCAGGATTTTACACTATTATCAAGGAGGCATTAATTTTACTTTTATCAATCAAATAGAGACAATTTTATCTATTAATATGAGTTTACGATATTATTAATGCTCATTTATTGTTTTCTTAATACATTTTTTTTAATTTTTTTGTGTTTAGACCGTTAAAGTGGAACAGAGGGAATATTACCTTTTTCTTGAAATATACTTACAAATTGATTAAAGATAAATATTATGGCTGTCTCACTTCTCCCACATCCATTTCCAATTTTTTAACTTGGTCCATTAATAGCAGCTTTGACGGCCCACTGATAGAATTCATTTTTTTGCATAAAGCTCGGAGTAATACTGAGTTATTCAATAAACCCTTATTCCTCCTTCTATTTTTATCTGACTCCTTGAAAAATCAATATATTTGAATATAATTATTACGTCCAAATACATTAATTTTTCAATGTAGTTATTTACTAAGGAGATAGATAAAAATGGATCGAGGTATAATTTAAAATCTACTTTATGCACTGATTCCAAAGTAATAATGTGTTATTCAATAATCTCTTGTCATTTGAATAGTGATAAAGTAAGCTCTATTTACTCAATTATAAGTACTCATTATTCTTTGACCAAAAAAATATTGAATGTTCCATGAATAAAATAATAGAAAAACTCATAAGACTATATATATATATATATATATATATAGACACACACACAAATTCGACCCAATTAAACCAAAATGATTAGAACCTTATTAGTTTCACCCAGACTAAAATTTAGAAAATTCAAAGTTTAGCCGGGAAAATAAAACAAAATAAGACCTAAATCACAGTGACTAAGGATTGCTTTGGTAATTCTCTCTAGCGAGTGCTTACATTTATGAAAGCATAAGCCATCTTTTTATGGTAATTAGAAAAGATGAGGATTTTTACTCCTGACTTTTAATAATTAGTTGCGTTTATAAGGCTTGGTTTGGTAGTGTTCTCCAAGTTAAGGTGGTGCTCCTGCTTATGAAAAAAAAAACCTAAATCCTAAACCATTGTGACATGTAAAGATTCTGGAATCGGTAATGCTTCTCCAATGGCTTACCATAATTGCCATTACATAATTTCATTTACATTTTTATTCAATGCAGGTTGCATTTCCTAATCTGGACACCCTTAAGCTGAGCTCGCTCCATTTGAACAATATTTGGGAGGACAATCAACATTGTTTTCATAAATTGACATACTTAATTGTGGAGAGTTGTGATGGGTTAAAGTACTTATTCTCATACAATATGGTGAAAAGTTTTCCTAATCTCATGAAGCTTGAAATAAATGACTGCAATATGATGGAGGAGATAATGACCACAAAAGAGATAAACAACAATATTGTTACATCAAAAGAGGTGTGGTAAATTTTTCATTTTGAAAATTCAAATTTTTAACTTTTATTTCAAATTAGTAAATGCATCTGTCTTAGTGTACGTTTATATTGCGAATTCTTTGCTATAGTGCAAAACAATAATTATCATGACACAATTTTTGTGTGATTTTTGCAAATGGCGAATCATAGGTTCGATTCTCCAAGTTGGACACAATCATTTTGAAGGACATGGAAAACTTGAAGACAATATGGCACAACCAATTTGACACATTGAAGACGTTGCAAGTAGAAAACTGTCAGCAACTTATGGTGGTTTTTCCTTCTTCAATGCAGAAAACATACAATAATCTAGAGACTTTAGTTGTTACCGATTGTACTTTGGTGGAAGAGATATTCGAATTGACATCCATTGAAAAGTGTGCTATAGAGGATACAACACATTTAAAAAGAATTACTTTAAGAAGGTTGCCAGAGCTGAAAAATACTTGGAGCAGAGATCCTGAAGGCATTCTCCGTTTTCCTAATCTAGAAGATGTGTGTCTGGAAAGTTGTGGAAACTTGCAATATCTATTTCCTTTTTCTGTTGCCACTAGTTGCTCATCGAATCTGCAAAGACTTCAAATAATATTGTGTGGAAATATGAAGGAAATTATTGCGCAAAAGGAAGGAACCTTGTCCACAATTGCTATATTTCAGTTTAATCAGCTAAATACTTTATTGTTCTGGGCCCTATATGAACTCGACGGGTTCTATGCAAGTAGCCACACTTTAAAATGTCCATCTTTAAGAAAAATAGACATTGTCGATTGTGCAAAGTTGAATCTATTCAGGACAGAATCAATAAGCAGCCAGAAATTGCTTCCCGATGGGAAAATTGATGTTCTAGAACAGCAATCACCTTTCCTAGCCGATCAGGTATGGATCATATGTTAGATTTAGCATACTTTTGGAGTTTCTGCTTTTATTAAAAAATATAGAAAAACTAACGATGCACTCAACTGTGAACAATAGCACCATTTAAGAAGACAAGGTATGTCTTGGGTCCTCGCAATGGATGTAAGGAGGATTCAATTCTCACAATGAGTGCAAATTTATTCTAGCCGACTTGGGATTCATGTGAAAAAATTAGAGGATTTCAGTTCAAAATAAGTGGGAAGTGAGAAATTTGTCTCTCAATTTTTGTTTGTTTCTTCTCACATCATGTTGTCATTTTGGGATCCAAGAGTTATTTTATGAGGATTTTCAATTTAAGAGAGAGGTAGGCTTGGTTGAGAGGTAAAATTAAGAGGAATTTTTTAAGGATAATTTTCATGTGTAATTTTGCACATGAAGCTCATTTATAAAAATTTTCACCTTATTTTTATCCTACAATCAAAATAAAAAACTATCTACCTAAAACTTGAAAATATAGAAAAATTTGAAGAGAAAGACCATTTTTACTCTCACTATTGAATTGCAAATCCCTAACTTTTCTACACGACTCAGTCAACTGAAATAAAAGAAATTCACACTCATTGTTAAGTATTGAGTCCTCCATACACCATTTTGAGGACCGAAAAATCCGAGGTACCAACAAACAGATGTAGAATGGAAATCAATGACTTAGTGCATTATCTGTTTTCACAACTGAAGAGGGAATTAATGGATTAAATTTCATCCTTTTTTAAAAATAATAATTACGTGCATGAGTATTAAAACTCTTGTTGGTTTAAAAATGAGGTAAAACAAGACTAAAACATTTAGAATATATGAAATATACAACTACAATGCTAGTTACAAGAAGTTGAGTGAAAAATATACAGGAAATACTTTTTTCTTATATTTTAACATGATGACTATATTGAGTCAACAGTATTTTTTTTTTCATGTTTGGGTCAATATATATGAAAACTATTTGTGAAACAGTTAAAAGGGATTTAAATATTAATAACTTAAATATAAATATTAAATATGATAGAGCATTATCATATTATTTGATCTTTATAACAAATCCTACATAGTGGGATGAGACTTTGTTATTACTATTGAGTCAACAATAAATGAAAAATGGTAGAAGGTTCAATTTTTACCCGAATTTATTTGCTAAAATGATGCAGTATGTATGTTAACCTTCAAATGGTTACGTGGGGTGTTGTACCACCTTATCCTGTCTAATTGTTACTCTCTTTCTTTTTTTGCACTGAAAATTTTTCCTTTTTTATTTCTAGCAATATATCATTATTCATACTAAATATTCACTAAGTTGTAAATTTAAGAAAGCCATAGAGAATCAGAAAACATTGCCAGAATTGAGCAGCATGATATCATGTTATTGATTTTTAGATGAATAAATGGGTTATGTGTCATGTTATTTCATCTAACATTTCATTTAACAAATGATTGCTTGCTATATAGCATCTCTTTTCTTAATTATCCTTTGTGTTTGTTAAAGGTGATTCCAAACTTGGAGTGGCTGCGAATAGACCAAAAAGAAGCTTCCATTGTATTGCAAGCCCAAGCCCAAAGGAGTGCGTCTCTCTTCACCAAATTATCATTTCTTGGGCTAAACGAGTACGAGAATCAAGATTATACTTTTCTCGATTGGTTTCTACAAAATGTGCATACTCTTGAGCACCTACTCATTCAATCTTGTTCTTTTAAGAAGATATTCCAGGATGAAAGACTTGAAAACAAGAGAATTTGCATGCGGCTCAAAAGTATGGAACTATATGAATTACCTAAACTTTTGCATATATGTGAAGAAGGGTTTCAAATTGACCCAGTTCTTGAGGTTCTCGAATCCCTGGTTGTTTCTGAATGCCCCAGTCTGCTAAACTTGGTTCCATCCTCTGTGACCTTCAGTCACTTGGTGTATTTGGAGATAGAGAATTGCAATGGTATGGTGAACTTAATTTCTTCTTCTACAGCAAGAAGTCTAACCAAACTCTCAGAAATGAAGGTGAAAGGGTGTAATTCACTTGAAGAAATAATAATGACAGAAGACAGAGATGAGTCAATGTATGACATTGTATTTCTCAGTTTGGAAACGTTGATGCTGGAAAGTTTACCAAGGCTCAACAGGTTTTGCTCTAGCAAGTGCTTCCTAAGATTTCCATTATTGAAGCAAGTAGTTATTAGGCAATGTCCTTGCATGAAGAATTTCTCTGAAGGAGACATAAGCACTCCAAAACTTCGTAAAGTGAAAAAAGATGAAAACAAGAAAGAAGGACATTGGAAGGGGGACTTAAATAGTACCATAAAAGACATGTTTGAAAATAAGGTACGTTGATTTGCTAGTTGATTTTCTTCATGAAAAAATGGAAGCAATACAAAGAAAGAGACATGAATCTAATACTTATTCTAAACCACATTAGCACTTCTTGTCAAGAGCCCATGCTTGTTTTTATTCATTTACATCAAAACTAACAATCGCTTTAGTATTGGCAAGTATGCTTATCTTTTGAAATGTTAAATTTTGTAAAAGCCTATTTTATTTTCCTCCATTATACAGTAGTTTTGAATTATAACTTATAGTTATTTAAGAAAAGAAGAGAGGGAGAACAATAACTCGATTTTTTTCTTTTATTCTTGAGTTTAAAAACTCCCAAATAAGGAAGATTATTTCCCTTACCTTCATTCTCCACATTAGCAACTATCCAAATTTAAGAATAAACCAAAACTCAAAAAGATCTTTGCCATTAAAATTTTTCAACAGTTTTGGATAGAGATGACAATGCATATATATATCTATAGAGGTAGAAATATTCCCCCCATTGCCTGTCCCTCTTTAGAATTTCACCTTCTGTTCCTATCTCTGTTCCCATCTCTGTAACAAGTCTCAATTCCCCATTTATCAAGGGAATTTAAATCCCCATGGATATTCATGAATTTGTTAAAATTAAAAAAAAAAATTGAAAACTTAAAAGAATATATACTCTAAAACCTCAATAAAAATATATAAATATTTGCAATAACAAATATTACTAATGTAATATGACCTAATTTAAAAAGAAAATAATATTTAAATGCAAATTCAATAAAAAAAAATAATTTAGAAATGAAGATATATTAAGGTTTACTTAGTATATGTTTATATATACGAGTGAGTATATAGGTGATTTCATATAAATGAATTGGCAGGTCTCTTTCGGGTGGGGACCTTATTCCTAGAGAGTCAAAACAGGTTGACCCACCCTGCCAAAAGCTCGTCGAAAACGAAGCGGAGCAGGCCAGCTCACCAAAATAAAATAGCTAAAACAGTCAACCCAACCCATTTTGAGACGAGCTAGTGAGCTAGCAAGCCAACCCACCATTTTGGGACGAGCTAATGGTTTGATTTTTTTTTAAAAAAAAACCATTTAAACTTTTTTTCTTAGGTTTTTTTGGTGTGAAAATTGAAATATGACTTTTAGCTTTAAGTTTGCCCACTATCACTAATATAGTGATGCATCGTAATAGCGATATTGTCATTTGTCAAAGTGTATGGGCTTTGTTTTCACATCTGATGATGGTCTTCTGACTTTTTCAATAGTTCAATTCAATATATGGACTTTGTTTTTCACATGTTCATTTGGTTTGGATTATAAGTACTAGTATAATAATATTTAATAACAAATAAACTTTGAATTTTTCAAAAAAAAAAAAAAGGCCTGGCTTGCCCCAACCCGCAAGCCACCAAACCTGCCTAAACCCATGGGTTAAGCGGCGCGGGTTTGGAGGGCTAGAATTTTGTTGGCGGGCCAAAAAAGTCAGTTCAGTCCATTAAAAATTGTGGTTTTGGCATACCAACCCGACGGGCCGAGCCCATTTTGACATCTTTACTTATTCCCTACACCTGTCCTATTTAGAAAATGTGGATTTTGCCCCCATCTCCATGGGAACCAAACTTTTCATCATCCTCATCCTTATTGTGAGTTATCCATGGCTGCTTTAGGGTTTCTTTTTTCATCCCCAATTTTGGAGTTTTAACTCATCATTTGGATCCTTAAGATGACATTTGTATGTTTACTTTTTTTGAGTAAATATCCTTTTTTAAAAACATAGAGCTTTCCTTTTCTTTTTTGGTTTGAAAACCTACGTTTAAGTGTGGGATAGAAGTTGGTGAAAGAAACAAAAAAGTGTGAGAAAAAAAGTTTTATATGTGGCAAGTAGAGTGACCAAAATATTTTTAAAAAATAATAAAATAAAAAGAATGATGAACAAGATAAGCAATTTTGAAAGTAAGGAAGTGATAAAAATACTAGTTTTTTTAATGGCATGAATTGGAAAGGCCCCATTCTTATGACTTAATACATGAACAATGTTCGCTATCGGGGCATTTGAAAATCCCTGGAATTCAATTCTATCAAGAAATTTAATTGAATTCCATGGTTTGGAAGCAACTTAAGTAAAGGAATTGAAATTCCACAGGAATTGAAATACAACAAAACTAAGGAATTGAAATCAGACCTAAATAGGTGCAATTTGGTGTGAGAATTGAATTCCAACAAATGAAAAATAACAAAATAACCTTAGTTCAATATAATCCTTTATTCATAACCTATTAATGAAGGATAAAATAGTAAAAACAATTAAATTGATTCATTTTTAAACTCATTTCAAACTAAGGAATTGAATTCGATTATTTAATTTACTAACACATTCCAAACATAAGAATTCAATTCAATTATATCTTATTAAAAGTTTTCAAATGCCTTGTATATTCTTACTACTTTTACCTTGTCATATCACATTATTACATATCTTTACCTTGACCTTCTCACAAACTTGAATAAAGTTCTCTTGATTTGTGTTTGTATGTGATTTTGGGCAATGGAGAAGTGGAAGATAAGCAAATTTATGGTAATGCAATTTCTGTTTAGGTTATTTAAGTAAAACATCTAATTATAAGTATCTAACCATATGCAATTGAGAGATCAGATCTTTGTACATCATCTTCTAAGGTCCTCACATTTGATCTATACTCTTTTAGTGATTTTGTCTTGCTTGCACATTTGAAAGATGAAGAGTTATGCAATTTGGTTGTTGAGAGCTCTTAATGCCTTGTATGTTCTTTTGTTCTTGAAGTTAACACTTTTTGATGATTCTTATTAAAGATCAATAAGTAAGTTTTTCTTTGAATTTTAGGTTAAGTGTTTTCGGGTGTTTTTTCTTCTGTACCTAATTTAGAGTTTTGCGTAAGGGCATACAAAAGGCTAAGTGTGAGCGGTGTTCCATCAATTTATTGGGTTTTGAAAGTGTAGAACCATCAGATCGGTTGTAATTGAACCTTGGATGAATGGTTTGCTTGATTTTTAGCGGTTTATATTTTAGTATGTTTGTTAGCTTATTTTTTAGGTTATTTAATGGTCTAAGCCTGTGTTTTACTGATGATTTTAGGTCTTGGACAACTTTGAAATATGAAGAAAACACCAATCATGTTATACGTCATGGTTGCACAGGTGACCAATTTCCAACGCTTGGGTGTCCACTGAGCCAACAAAGTTTGTTTTCAGGTCTGTGGCCGCCCCAAGCGACCAACTCTTTGTGCCAGAGCATTCGGGACATGCAACCCCTGTTTTGCTTATTTAAAAGAAAAGTGAAAATGGAGCTTATGGTAGGCAAATATGAAGGCTAAGGAACCAAACTGTAAGCAAGCAAGAGGAGGAGGACTGAAGGTCAAAATGACTCCAAATCTTGGGTTCTATCATGACTTTCACTCTATTTTGCTATTTTTCTTTCTTTTCTGTCATTTGTAGCTAAACTCTTATGTTAGAGTGATGTAGTAGCTTAACGTGAATGACGTAATATTTGTTTCTTAGTTTGATTCAAGTTTCTTTTTCTATATCTTGAATGTTTATCATTATTTTCATGTTTTTTTATGAAGTGAAACCCCGTACCTTGATTTAGGATTCATATATTGAATCAAGAAATTTGTATAGATGCTGGCTCATGTGAAAAACATCATGATTGATTTTTATCTACGAATAGATTATATTAATTGTGTATTTGTTGAGAATTTCATTATGGCTTGTCAAACCCTTTTGCCCAGAGGAATTGTTCTGAGGAATTAGAAAATTTCAAGAAGTTAGAGGAGGATTAATAAACTATGGAATTAGTTATTAATCAATTTGGAAATTCAACCAAAGTGTGGAATTAGAACTTGGTAAGATTAAGTGAAATCTAAGCCTTGCCTTAAGTTTTTGTTTCTTCTTATGCTAGCATTCCTTTTTGTTAAGAAAAATTACAAGTTTTAACAATTTTTTTTTAAAAAAAATGTAGTGTAGAGCTTTTTCCGATCCAGCGGGTTGTAAAAATTCTAAACAGAAATTGAATTAATGAACTATTGTTGGTGCAATCAATTCTCCTAGGACAATGCACATACTTATTTTTATATTACTTGAATGATTTAGCATAGTTACTAAGAGATTGCTAGTGAGGAATAGATAAATATGAGTTTTACAGATGGATTTGTACAACTGCATTTCCCCTCATATGAACAGGTCAAAGGCCAATTATGTAGTTTTAAAGTCAAAACTAAGATTTTGAAAACTGAGACACACATTGAACAGACAAGTGTAAAATTTAACATATTTATACCTTCATTAACTTTTTATAAAATATAAGATGATTATGTTTTTTATTTTACTTTTTTCTTCAATCAAGTAAGATAAGGATTTTTTTTATTGTCTTTCTTTCTATTTTCTTTTTAAGTTTAATTTTGATGCACTAATAGTTGTTCAATCAAAATATTTCATTTGCTTAAATTTTCAAGTAGTAGATACAAAAGTTAACTATCTTGACTCATATGTCAGTACATGATTGGATGAGTGTGTAAAATTTTTTTATATTATCAGTATATAGAAATTAAATAATTTCTTTTAATTTCATTCAAGTAATAACATTAAAAAAAGGAAGTTTCCACTTTATCTTCCCTTTATTTTTCTTTATTTTTCATTTTCTTTCTTTTCATTCTTTCTTCATCCAAATAAAGAGTTGCTTTCGAATTTGTGTTTGGAATTTTAAAAATAACTTAATCTCCTTTGGTGTTCAATATTAAATATGAAAATAAAGCTTAGAATGGGAGTTAAACTTCTCATTTTGGATTTTTATATATGAAACAATATATATATAATTAAAACTATAATTTTAAATACTAATCTTGGGAAATTGAAAAATAATTAAGATTAGCAATTTCTGATCATAACTTGCATCCTATAAATTACCGGTCCTAAAATTAAATTGTTATTTTCTTCATTAAAATCTATATAATTCTCTCTTTCTCAATTATTTGCTAGACACTATATTTATCAAAATCTAATATTTCAACAAAAGATTATAACATAAAAAGTATTAAAGTAATCTCCATGAAAAATATTTTCAACATATCAGTATTGATGTTTTTATTAATTTTAAATTTGAATCACATTTTAAAAAATATAATTGTAATTAAATATAATATTATAACTTATGTTTATATTTTTAATAAATTTACACGTGATTACACCAATCTTAGTTTCAAATTAAAGATTCAAAAGAAAAATGACATGCCAATTTGAATTTCACGTTCAAATAGAACTTGGACAAACCCGAAGATGGCATGTGTCGTGTTATGTCCAACTCCATCGTTCACTATCACACGACCAGTTATTCACCCAATGCCAATGGCAAAGGTTAGGAACCCCACAAAGAAGCAGAAGCAAATGGGAAGCAAGTTGCTTGAAAATTGAATGCCATGCGCATGAGAATATGGGGCTCAAGTCTACAGCTATGTAACATGCCCACTGAATCCGAACCACTTCTTTTTTCTTATCATTGCAGACAAAAGTGCCAACCTGCGAATCTAGAGTCTTCTAAAATATATACTCCGAAAGGGTAAGGTTAAGTTTCTCAGTTCTTACATATATATATCCATCTAAATATTGACATGTTCCACGGGTGAATTTTGCTCTCAAGTCTCAAATAAATGTTTGAGTTTAATTGGGATGCACTGTTATTTAATTAAGTTATTTTATTTGAGTAATTTTTTAAGTAATGTGTGTGATATTTAACTATTTTTATTAATTTGATAAAATATGATTAGATAATAGCTAGTATAAAATTTGCATAAAAATTAAAATCTAAATATTTTACTAACTACAATTTTCATTTTCTATACTTGACAATAAAAAGTATTGTATTTTTCTCAGTTGGTTGATTTTTTTTATTTTACGTGTAATTGATTGATAATATTGTTTTTAGAATCCAAAGCATAAACAAAAGTATTATTGTCATCTCACTCATTTAAAACTTGACCCTTTCGTAATTTCTACCATAAACGTTGCTCTCCATAAAATATTTATTAATGAAAATTGCAATATTTTTGCTTAATCCGTGTCATAGTAATTGTGAAAATCATTACTTTCTCTAGATTCAATAATTTCAGCTAATTTTTCAAAAATTTAAGATGGCAATGAAATGATTTTTGATGTATCCTTCTCTCGAATATAGTCAGTCTTATTCGAGTATTTGAAAATGTTCATAAGAAATATAACTGTCCCGACATTGATTTTTTCATGTCAATCATATGTTGGCAGCAATGAATGTTTTTATTGAATTAAGACAGCAATGATATTGCTATGTAATTTCTTTTTGAGATTCACTATTATAATAATTATAAGAATAATAATAATAATAATAATAATATATTATTGAATATATATGTAATTTTTTTTATTCTCACAGCACATACAAATTATATTCCTTCTTCTTCTCTGCCAAAATTGCGGAAAAGTTTATGCTTATTTAGGATTTTTTTTCATAAATAAATACTATGATAATTCTCTATTAGTGATGGCGCTAAGCACATATTAATTAGAAAGTAAATTCCATTTTTCATTTAAAAATATTCAATAATCTTTCTTATGGGGTAAGTATTTAAGACTTAAAAGAAACGCAACATTTTTAATAAAAAATAGAAATATATATATATAAAAGAGTTTATGTCATGACTCGATTTGGATACGTAATCAGCACGTGAGAAATCTCATTATCACACAAGCCTTGTGACCTATTAACTATTTCTACATGTATACTCTGTTCATGAATTAAAAATACATTTAAAATAGAAATTCTCTTTTCTACACATAAATTATCTATTCTTTAAAGCTCGTAAGTAATCATAACTGATCAAAACAATCAAGTTTGCAATTTCATAATCTATTTCTAAAGTCTTAAGTCATAATAGAACATATACATTTAAACTGTTCTATTTCAAAATGTCCATAAAATAATACAATTAAGTCATTAAATATAAAACATGAATATAATATTATAGTATGTAAAATGCAAAACATGATCTAAGGTCTATGATCCTGCCTGTAATGTACTGGAACACTCTAAGCAAAATGAGAATGCTTCACTCAAGTGATGCTTATTAGCTAAACTCTACTGCTAATGGGACACTGATGGTTGGGAGGGCCCTATAGCCGCTTTTGTATCTGTAACTGAGAAGAAGAAAAGAGGGGTGAGTTTTTATATATAATCGTGTCTCTGCTCTAATATATGGTTATGTCTATTAGCAGTGATATAATTATATCTCTGAGTTTAACTACAAAAAAAAGAGGTAAATTATGGCAGTTATAACTGCCGCATTTTACAGCAAATGGCGGTTCAAATAATCATTGTAATTATCAATGTCATTCTATAAATTACGGTGGTTATTTTATAACCGCCGCAATCATCCCATATAACTGCCATAATGGTGGTGGATTATGGCAATTTGCATTATGGTGGTTCCAAACAGCCGCAATTTTTAGTAAAATATTTTAGAAATATGAATTATGGTGGTTTGTTATGGCGGTTTGAAACCGCCACAATGTGCAACATTTAAATAAAAAAAATTAATTATAGCATTTAAACAATTCGTGGTCCTTTGGAGCTTCCACCACGCAAGCAAATTGATTCCACACCACAATCATATCTGATATGATCTTTACCCTAAAAAATAGTAGCATTTGCAGTAGACTCTGGCTTCTGCAATGACAAAAATATAAGTTGTATTAAATCAAAATTCTGTAAAATTATAATTAGAAAAGGAATTACTAAATGTAAATGAGTAAGCATGCATTTACCATTAAAAGAATGTGTTCTCCACATAGGCACGAGAAAGGGGGCAGGAGAGATATGAAAGGGATGAGACCAAAATTGAAAAAGAAATTGATGGTGCCACAAGGCAAGACATACCAAGAAGCTTGGAGTAGCATGGTTAGACCACGCATTCCTACAAAACAGTATCATAAGCTGGGTAAAAAGGAGGTAATAAACTAAAGAGGAAAAAACAAACCATAAATAAGAAAGTACAGGGCTGGGTATACAAAACATGAAATATAAATAGTAAAAAATAGAAGTCTAGTACTGTTTCTGACACAAAATACGAATCTGTCAATACAATAAAGTTCTCCAATCCCTTTATATATCAACTACAGACGCTTCTTTGGATGCACAATGTTCATTTTCAGGACAAACAGAAAATGAAATGATACATACTGAAAGAAATATAACACACGTCTATATTAGCACTGTTGGGAGGAAGAAATGAACTTGAGCATTTGCCAACTAGATAGATTCTAACGTGCTTTGTTACCTAATAGCCATACATGTAATAGATGCAGTGATCATTCTGAAAAACGAGAGGCATCTTATCCAAGGTATTAACTCAAAAGCATGAGGAAGTAGCGGCCATGTTAAAGCAATAAACATGGAAGCAGGTCTTAGTATTTATTTTCTCTTGTTATAAACTGACAAAACTGTAGGAGTCAATAAAACCAAAACAACCACCAAGAAAATCAGAGCCATTTTATAACTTTTCCTGTCCAGAATATAGAGAAGGTAATACACTAGTTGATGTAGAAATCAATTCTTATTTGTAGAATATATTAGATAGTGTTTGGAATGATTAAAAGTAAGAATTGATTTGATTTAAATAGTATTTATGCTTTAAAATCAAATCATTTCCTATCAAATCCCATCAAATATGATCATTTCTTAATTTTAAATGATTCCTACCCCCAATGCTGCCTTCAACACCCAATAGATCAAACGGCTTCAATGAATTTGAATCTGGATCATCGCTGATATAAGAAACATAAAGCAACTCAGGACAACATTTACAGAACTGACGGTCAGAGTAATCAGAAAGAAATTGTTATGGCATGGGCATATTTTTCAATCACAAAAAGAGACTAGTATGCAAGTCAAAAGGTCAACGTATTCTTAAGAAAGTAGCCAAAACCATTGGAGTTTCAATCCATTCTTGTAGATGCATTAACATCAAGCTCTCACTGACATTAGCATGACTTATAATGTAATTGCCACATTATTTGTCACTATACTGCCATCTGATTATGACATAACAGCCACAATGAAGCTAGTTCAAAGAATTGCAGTTTTTATCAGCATTATCCTAAATTTCATGATAAAAAAAGTTCTACATCTCCTCCCACAAATATCAGTACCTGCTCAAGAGAGAATTTTGGCTTTGTGACGTTTGGCATCAACTAAATTGATTGATTTATAATCGAAGCTAACAGAGAGAACAATTTAAAAAATGTTATGGGTAAAGATTTAATTGAAAAAAAAGTTTAAGAACTGAATTAAAAATAAAGAACTGCCATCTGATTATGACATAACGGCCACAATGAAGCTAGTTTAAAGAATTGCAGTTTTTATCAGCATTATCCTAAATGTCCTGATAAAAAAAGTTCTACATCTCCTCCCACAAATATCAGTACCTGCTCAAGAGAGAATTGGTGCTTTGTGACGTTTGGCATCAACTAAATTGATTATTTATAATCGAAGCTAACAGAGAGAACAATTTAAAAAATGTTATGGGTGACGATTTAATTGAAAAAAAAAGAGTTTAAGAACTGAATTAAAAATAAAGACTTAATTTTCAGCTCCCTATAGTTTCATTTAATTTTCAATTAGGTCCCTATAGTTTAAAAATTTAATTAATCTATAAGTCTTTATAATTTCACTCAATTTTTAGTTAGGTTCCTATAATTTAAAAGTTTGTAACCAAATCTCTATATTAAAGAACAATTTGTAATAAGTCCCTAATTAGATTCACCGTTACAAAAATATGAATTAAAAAAGAATATTCCTAGAATAGTTTGTGATACCCGAGATATACGTGTCCTTGGAAAAGTTTCATATGGCTCCAAGATCAGCAGGGTGTAACACCCTTCCTACTATAAAGCTATGCTTAAACCATAACCTTATAGTAAGTACGTAGTTGTTACTTGTTAACTTTGATTAGCCTGAGAGGTGTATATACAATATTTAAATATGAGCCCGCTTTTATGATAAACATAGAACTCTTCCTCTTTGAGTCGCTAAATTTGAACATAAATAATATGTTCAAGAGTACTTAATTTTATTGTCTGATGACGAGTCAATAGCAACCATAACTATGTCAAACCCTTACCTTGGGTCACTCAGGAACCCTCCAGTCCAGGTAGGTGTGAACACCCGATTTTGACCGGCCTATAAAAAAAAAAAAAAAAAAATTTTGCATACTTTATAGTTTAAATAGTTTTTTTTTATTTTTTATTTCCTGATTATTATTATTATTATTATTATTCAGCCCATCTTCTTGTCAATCCACGTTTGTTAGTCCATCCCATTTCTTGTTAGCCTACATTTCATTAGTCCATTAACCAAAAATTTAATAAATAAATAAATTCAAAAATAATAATGAGAGAGAGAGCTTCCCGTGACCAAGGAAAAACAAGCAAAACTCAAAAAGGAAAAGGGGAGTCAAAGAATAGGAGTGGCAACATGATGATGATGTTCCTACCAACTCCACAAAATGATAAATCTTCTTTGTGAGCCAACCCAGAAAAATGGCAGAACCAAGAAATCACGGGAAAAAATTTTTTGTCAGTTAAAAAGGAGATAAAGCTTTCATTACAAGGGGGGAACCAAAAAAAAATAATCTCAGAACACTCCCTCACTACCTGAACCATCTTCATCATCAGCCAATACAAAAAAAAATTTTCATGATTACAACCTCATCAACACAGCTTTCTTCCACCACCCAGCTCACTTCACAGAACCCCCTTTATCATCATCTTCCATCATCATCGCATAGAACTTTCCCCCATCAAAGCTCACAACTTTGATCTCACTTCCAAGACAATCCTTTCAATCTAACACAATAACCATCACTCTGATCTAATAGCCATTACCCCTATTATCCAATTCATCATCACTATTATCATAAACCTCATCTCCCCTTTTATCAACAAACAGTCATCATCTTCTATCATTTACCATTTATAACGGTCACGCAAGCTCAGTGAATTCAAACCAAAAACCAAAAAAAAAAAAAAACGAAAGCATAAACAATAGCAATATATTCCTAAACCCAATCAGAATCCAGCCAAAAAAAAAAACATAGACCAAAATTTCTCAAACCCCAAACAAATTGAAATAAAAAAAAAAAACAAAGATCTTAAACAGAAGAAGGAGATCGCAGCTCTCACTTCCATCATCTCTCTTGGCTGACTGAACCCGCACCGCCACAAGCTCTCACCTCCGCCTTGCAGCCAGGGAGTGTCGCGGCTGCTGTCACCAGACGGCCTCCTTCATCGCGCCCATCATCATCGTTGCTGAATCGCCGCTTGTGATCCTTCGCGACCAACAACGCCGGTAAGCCAACAGCGATCTTTCCCCCCCCTCACCTCCTCCGCGAAGCTGTAGATCTCGGCCTCCATGCGCAGCGGTGATGGCAAATTATGCCGCTGCCCAGCTCTCCTTCCCCGTGGTAATATTGGCCGCGAGAGTTCCCTTTCTTGCCGCCTCAGCCACGCCTCTCTCTTCCTTTCCCTCTGCGTGTGACTTCTCTGAATCTCCCTCTTTCCTGTGTGTGTTTATGTCTATGTATGTGTGTGTTAGCGAGAGAGAGAAGTTTGTGCGTGTCTGTGAAAGTGAGAGAGATATTTGTGTATATGTGTGAAAAAAAAAAGAGTACCCGTGCATGTGTGCGTGTGAGAGAGATATTTGTGTATATTTGTGTATAAGTGTGAGAGGACAACCCGTGCGTGTGTGCGTGTGTATTGAGGGGGGAATGGGTTAAGGGAATTAGTTTTATTTATTTATTTATTCATGTATCTTTAGTAAATGTTATTTTTATTATTATTATTATTTTTGTGGGATCAGGTATTTGAACTTATTTATTTGGACTTTGTAGTGTTTTAGAATTCATTTGTACTATAAATCGTTATTAAGTTTTAAAAGGTTACAGACCAAAAATAATATGGGTTTGGGCCTTTTGTCATTTTTTTTTCTTTCTTTTTCTTTTTTTTAAGGTTTGTAATCTGTTTAGATTTTGGTATTTTAGAAAATAAAAAGCGTCTCATTTTGTTTGAGGTGTGTCAATTTGGATGTGTCAGGACCTAGTTTGTTTTGGTAAGATTTTAGCTTTTGTTGGTTTCCCTGTTGGGCCGCATTTGGACTGTTAGGTTGTTATAAAAAAAAAAAAAGAGAGTTAAATTGGGCTATCCGAGTCCGAAAATAAAAGGTCTAATGATGAATGTTTGGGCTGTGTTAATCTAAAAATCTATTGAATAGAGTGTTTGGGCTATTGTTGTTATTTTATTTATATTTTGGCTTTTGGATTTATTGTGTTTGTTTTTTTTATTTTGAGTTGAGTCAATTATTTTCTTTTAATAAACAATAAATATTATATTTTTGTCATGAAAATTTGTCTTGGCTTTTAAAAAATGAAAATGCAAATGATCAATGATTCAGCTTCTAATGTTAGAGTTAATTTAGCCGCGACGGTTTATTAATTCTATATTCCAGAATATTTTACCTGTGACAGTTTGATATTCTAGAGTTCTTTATTTTCAAAAATAAAATCCACCATAATAATCTTGTAAAGAACTACGTGACTTTGAATTCCTCATAGCACCAGAGGATACGTAGGAGCAGGTGATTCCTGTCAAGTCAAAATTAGATTTTATTAGGTTATTTTATGTCATTCCATTTTTTTTTAAATATTTATTGTTATTTTTATTTGTTTATAAATATTTAGTGTCCATTAGTATCATGTATTATTTTTAATTTAAGCTAATAATCAAATTATTTTAAATGAGGATGTTAATTTAGCCGTGACGGCTTATTAACTCAGTTAAACATTTGAGTCATGATGACTTGATGTTTTAAATTTTCAAACTAAAAATAGATTTTTATGATGTCATTTTATTCTGTTTTACATGTAAATATTCTTATTCATTATTATTATTATCATTGTAAATATTTGTTTATTTATTCATTTATTTATTTATTTATTTTTTATTATTATTATTATTATTATTATCTTAATTTAAATTAATCATTGAAATGTATATATTTTATTTCATTATTATTTTGATGTCATTTTATTTTGTTTAGCATGTGAATATTTTTGTTCATTATTGTTATTATTATTATTGTAAATATTTATTTAGTATTTATTTATGATATTATTTTATTATGTTTTACGTGTAAATGTTTTTGTTCATTATTATTATTATTATTGTAAATATTTATTTAGTATTTATTTATGATATTATTTTATTCTGTTTTGCCTGTAAATATTTTATTCATTATTATTATTATTATTGTAAATATTTGTTTATTTATTCATTATTTTTTTATTATTATATTTATCCTCCTCTTTCTTTATTATCTTAATTTAAATTAATCATTGAAGTGTATATATTTTATTTTAAATAAAGAGATTAATTTAGCCGTGACGGTTTGTTAACTCAATATTACGAATACCTGAGCTGCGACAGTTTGGTACTCCGGAATTTTCTTATTTTAAAAAAAATTTTCTTTTATAATTTTCTTAAAATAAAAGTGTAAATAAATATTTTGAAAGGTTATTAATAATTTGCACAATTAATTAAGGTACCGTCTAAAGACGGGTGTATTAGGGGTGCTGTAGGATTAAATCCCTACCCTTCCCTAATCATAACCGACTCCCGAATTCGAATTTGGTTTCAAAGATCATTTTTATTGCATTAAATGGGTTTTTCCATAATTTTTCCCAATTAAATAAAAATTTGGTGGCGACTCCAATTTTAAACAGAAATTTAATTTTTCTCGCCGTCCACGTCGCGATCCCGGTTGCGACAGTAGGGTACTACTTAAAATTCACTAAAAGAAAATAAAAGATACTGACTAAAATTCTCTATCATCGGTTCATCAATAAGGTTTGGACCATGATGTCAATACAAGCTAAGGATCTCCATCATCGCAATCTATGTAAAACAATGATAACAGCAGAAATGAGAATCAAAGATTCCCAGTAGGAAAAATACTAATCTACTACACAATGATATCTCACATAGTCTTAAAATAATTAAAGTGCTTTTGATATCTTCTAAAATAATTACCTTTACTTATTCCTTTTTATTGTTTAACATAATATTATTATAAGTATACTTATACTTAAGAATAAAAGCATTGGATTCATAAATATTTTATCTAACATCATATTATGAGTAGATGTCATCCTCAACTATATAGTATTATACCTATACAGTTTTAAAATCTCTCTTATTCTGGTTGTTTATATAATAGTTTGTTTGTTTCAATTCTTCTTTATCATCGGCTTATTATTAACTTTAGACTTGAGAATAGAACTCATAGGATTCCTAATGTACTTCTCATCTTGATATAGTTCACTTAATGAGTACCTCGTACCTCATCCTAATATAGATCACAATAGCATGATATTCTCAATATATCACTTTCCTCATAATGTTGTAACATCTCATGTTACAACCTGATATAGTTCACTTTAATTTGTTGTAGTACCCCGTACTACAACCTGATATAGATTATAACTTGGATCCATGAGCTTACAATCAAGCAATTGATATTGAATAAAGCTTCTTTTTCTTAAGTTTTCTCTTCTCATAAGAATCTTTAATATTTATTTAGGAAATCTTATAATTATTATGTAAAAACTCTTCTTAATAGTTCCATTTCTCATACTTTTGCTTTGAGATTTCCTTGAAATCTTCTCAAGTCTTATGAGATTTTCTCTATTAAGTCTCCTGAATTACTGTGAGACTCTTCTCTTTAAAATCTCCTGAATT
Organism: Dalbergia cultrata; assembly: GCA_031216105.1. Classification (NCBI taxonomy): domain Eukaryota; kingdom Viridiplantae; phylum Streptophyta; class Magnoliopsida; order Fabales; family Fabaceae; genus Dalbergia; species Dalbergia cultrata. Next base: position 8,338 of record JAVHNL010000162.1, on the reverse strand, counting down.
TATTATGAGATATTCTCTTTAGAATCTTCTTAATTCTTGTGAGATTTTCTATTCAAAATCTCCTAACTTCTTATGAAATATTCTGTTCAAAATCTCTTGAATTCTTCCGAGACTTCTCTACATAAATTCTCTTTAATCTTTATGAGATTTATTAATAAAATATGCTAAACTTGTTATAAAAATTTCTAAAAAAAAATAACTTAACTTTTTATGAGATTTTTTTTGTAAAATCTGCTAATCTTTTATGAGATTTCTTCACGGCAGAAACTTATAGGATTCCTTACATAGTAATTCTCAAAACTTTCAAGGAGTTAAACCAAGTGTCTTACATAGATTTCATAGCTTTTCTTCTATAAACCAAAATCTCATCATTTTTACCAAACTTTAGCATTATACTTCAAAATACCAATCTTGCATATCTTACAAAGCTATTTTTGTATATGTTTTGGTAAAATTTCCAAAAACTTCAATCTCTTTAAAGAACCTAAAATATCTTCATTTTCTTAGTAAATCTCTTGCATCCATTCAATCTATATACAATACACTTATCTATTGCATCCCTTTACATCTATCAAGTTCCTATACATATGCACCTTGAAATAATTCCAGATCTCACCAACATAAATTCAAACATATTTCAAGAGTTTATATTAGCAAAAATAGCCAAACAATCACAAAATAATAGACTAGAATCTTTCCTACCTTTTTTCAAGCCTTATGTCAAATCATTCTCTAGATTTTCCTTATCTAATCCAGTGCTCAAACCCACTTTCCAGCCCTTGTATATGCTGCTGGTTGGACATATTTGAAGATGAAAAACAAGGTTTTGGCTTGAGTTTAATGTAGAGGAAGTGTTCTTGAATTAGTTTATGTGTTTATCTAAGATTATCCTTCAAAGATTTGGTGGTTTGATGAAGTTTGAAAGAGAAGAAATGAAGATTGTGAATTAAGGAAGAAAGGAATGTGGAGGAGACTGCTAGGAAGAAGAATAAAGTGTTCTCTTTTTTATTTATATAAATGTGATTTACTCGAAGAGTAAGGAGTCACAAAGTAATAATTATCACTATTGCATATCAATTTGACTTGTATTTATATTGGAAATGTCTATGTTTATTTAATTGTCCTAAGTAAAAATTATTTGAGATATAATAATATCCATTATTTGGACCAATTTCAATGTTTTGATGTACCGGTTATTACCATTTCGATGTACCAATTATTACTATTTTGGTACCTGATCGATATCTAAATAATTTTATTAGGTTAAAAATATTTATTTACCTTATCCTTATTTTTTCCCTATGCCATTATATTAATTGTAGTGTTTCATTCTATATCCACGATTAAAATATTATTATATTAAATGTTTGATAATATTAAATTAATTTTCATTTTTTTTAAACAAAATCCTCATATTATTGTGATTATAATTGTGTTTGTCGAAATTTTTAAAATCCCTTCAAATTGTTCACATTTAATTATTTTATCACAACAATACTAAGATACAAGTTATTACACCGGGACCCACCCATGTTGCGAAAAGACCCCATATGCTTAAAAGACTCTTAAATGCTGAATATGGTGTTACTGTCACCGCTATAGCGGTCCAAGGCCAGTATAGTGGTCACAGGGGGAGATTTGGGGCATTTTGGGGATCTGCCCATCGCCGCTATAGCGGTCATGTATACCCCCATGATAATACCATACCAAAATGACGTAGTTTTGCTAAATGACTGCCCTTTCCCTATAAAAATCCTCATCACTCGTGAAACACACCCTAAACCTCAAAACCCTCACCCTAAACACATTTTCTCTCTTCCTTTCTCAATCTAACCCCAAATCCTTCTCCTCCAAGATCAAAGGTAAGGGATTATGGTTAGTTTATGTTACATTTCTCCATATTCTTCCTCCTCTATGTTATGGGTTGCCTTTAGTTCTCATTGTTATCAACTGGGGGGTGCTCCCCCAATGTTGTTAGAGTAAATCTAGGGTTACTTGGAGATACTCATATTATTTATGAGTCTATGTTGCTCTATGTCAGTTGTTGGTGTCATTCTAAGCTCCCAAGGCCAAGTTAGTGGTGCCCACATATTCCCGATCTCAAACGGTGAGTGGGATCAAACTCATGACCTTATTTTAGCCATTATGATTATGTTTGATGCATTATGATTGTTAAACATGTAGTTAGAGATTACATGATTTTGCAAGTTATGGCAAGCTAGACAAAGATTGTGATTTTGCTTTAAGCATGAAAGAATGAGTTTTAGAAAACCATGAGACAATGATTGATTTGCTATGTGTTATGGAAAATGTTTTATATGCTAATGAAATGATTTTTGGAATAATGTATGATTTAGCAAGATGCTATTTTATCAAATATGTTTTTAAGAAGCTATGATATTATTATATACACCCCAGATTTTGGATTTCAGAAAGCTTTGAAATGTTAAGTTGAATTATTATAAAAATATATAGAGTAAAGTATGCTTTAGCTTTCAAACTATAATTTTAGAGTATCAATTAAGATATTTTGGCGAGAATGTCAACAAAGTATACTTAGTTTCATGAACTAAGATGTTACTATAATGTTAGAGATTTCATGATTTTAAACCTTTCCGTTTCAAACTATGATATTAGAGCTATTAAGTTATGAAAAGATATTGGCTTGAGAAGTGAGATTTTAGAAATCCAATTTTTATGATACTTAGAATTATAGAATTCAGTATGATTCATAGTAACTGTCAGATACATATTTTGTGGGCTTGAAATCAGAATGCCTACAAGCGGTGATCCTTTGTGCATGATTTCACACTCATAGTTATGGAAAATGTCAGATTGTTAGAGTTATATGAGTCCAGAACTTTCAGAGTTTTCAAATTTAAATGATTTTATATATATGTTATAAAGATTTTGTGATTTCAAGAGTAGAGTATTTATATATGGTAGAGTTTTAACTCTACAACAGAGCCTAATACAGAGTTTTAGAGAGATAATTAGTTTTTATAATTTAGAGACAATATGATAGCTATAGAGAAATAAACAGTGAGTTAACGACTGGGAAAAATGATTGGTAACCTTGGTACCAAATTGTCCTTAGGGGCAATCTCACAGAGTAGAGATGAAACCTAGTTAGGTATCTAATTCAGATTCTTGAGGGATCCTAGAGATAAGAAAATTCGTTATGTCATGGTTGACATGCATAGCTAGAAAATATATCGTTATGTAATGCATTACTAGAGATCCATGTTTCTCTATTAGAGTACTTTTAAATTATGTTTTCAAAGAATATTTGATTTAAAAGCTATTGCGTAAATGTATGGAAAATGATTTCTTGTTAGAATAAGAACTTAGAGTTGCTTTTGTATGAATTTGTAAATACAGAGATATCTTTTCTATATAGTTATACATATAAATATCAAATGGTTTATAATTGTTTAATGTATATTGTATATTACATATTCCTTAGTCATCCCATGTGGGTGATGGGTGCGAGCTCACTCACTGAGTCCGTTGACTCACCCCTCTCCCTTTCCTCTCATAGTTGCAAGTAAAGATACCATTTGTCACTGTTTCAGTTGATGCAGTTGTTCTTAGTGGTGAGTCTTGCTTTGAAGTGAGATTTAGTTTAAAGTCTTGTTAGGATTAAAGTACTCTAGTAGATATGCATGTAGAATCCAACTATGCATTTATTTTCAGACTATGTCTTTAATTTCAGAGATTGAAATATTTATGTATATGTTCCCAAAGTCCAAGTATGCAATTGAAATGTAAATTATGGATAAAGATTTATGTAATTAGCTAGAGATGAATTTATGATTTGGCTTCAAGTGTTGAACTGATTTTCAGAGTATGATTAAGATATCCTTAGGGTTTTGGTATATTAATTACTTCCAGTTTTATGAACATAAATACTATCTTTTGATTAGAGGAAATGCTAAATATTTAGAAGATGTTATATTTTTAGTATTATATTATGCATTTAGATAGCCACATCACCTAGAAGGTTTATGTGGGGATGAGATTCCTTATGTGTTGGTCGGGTTATGACATAGTCCACCTCAGTCCACCCCAATTTCATTCCCTCCTCCTTCCCTTATCTCCTTCCACTGTCCTCACCACAACCACCACTAAACAACCACCACCACCACTGGGCAAATAATCAAGCCATTAAACATCTGACCTCAAATCTCTATTACGAAGAAAATTTGGAAATTCAAAACAAGTTACAACCAAAAATTAGAAGTTGCTATTCATACTCAACATAAGAAGTATGTGCTTTTGTCAATTCCCCGAGGTTGAGCACTAAGCACTAGAAAAGACAATCATGAATCTCCACTCCTTCTGGCTCCTATAAAAGCATGAGAACCTTGAACACTGATATTCTTCCCCTAAATCGTTCAAACTTGATAGCTGCGGTTTTAAATAACTTGTGGGAATGTGGAGAGTAGACAAACAATATGAATGCGAGGTAGTGCTAGTAGCAAACGCAAGGCCAGGCTGGTTTGGACAGATTCTTCAGCCAACTTTGCGTTCGATTTCTTTGATAGCTAATGATCTGTGTTCACGCCACGGAGGTGGGTCATACAGGGCCAATTGTTCTTCTCTTATCGATATGTCAAAATTTGGCCTACCCTTCTCGCCCCCAATCTCCCTAGTATTCCTTGCCAAAAAGTTTCCAAATTCACGCGAAAAATGAATAGCGCGCTGGACAGTGAGATATCATATCCAAACACGACCTGAAGCATAACATGAATTAAAAGATGAAAGAACTATTACCTTGTGGTGCAATGGTGATTGTGTTCCTGTGGTGTGATAGAGGCAGGAACGAGTGATTGGGTGGTGGGTGGTAAGAAGAAGGGAATGAAAGATAAAAGAATAGAATATTCCAAAAATATTTTGTTTAAATTCACATTTGTGTAATTGTGAATGTAAATAGGGACTTAATTACAAATTGTTGTTTAATGTAGGGACTGGGTTATAAATTTTTAAATTATAGAAACTTAATTGAAAATTAAATAAAATTATAAGAACTTGTAGATTAATTAAACCTATTAAAAATGAATGGTATATGTGTGTGCGAACATAAATATTGTACATAATAAGAGTTTTTTTGGTTTTCATACACCGTTGACAACAGTGACGAATTATATTGAGACGTAGAATTCTCTGGAAGGGATAAACCTCCTATCATGAACCCCCTTTCATATATAAGACTTGTTTGTGCATATTTTTGCTACCTTAATAAAATTTCAATTTACCTAATAGAAAGTACATATTCAACTAAATTATCTGAAAAAATTATAAAAATCTATAATTAAAATAAAGAATTATTTTTTAAAAAAAGGATTACAAAATATTGTGCCTGTTGTGTTACTCAACTAAATTCTTAATTTAAATAAAATAAAATGCACTTTACTAGCAAATATTGAGTGCGGTGATAAACCAAGTTGTATTCACGATGAGCACACATATATGAGCTAATGAGATTGTTCTAGTTTAAACAGAATTTCATTTTCAAACTGATTGTCGTCCTAGTGATCATATCCAATTCAAGCAAAATTACATCTAATGGGATAATACCTATGGTTTCAAAAAAAACAAAAAAATCAGGTTGCACTCTCTTGATAATATGATGAATGTTCAAAATCCTGAAAAAACAAATACCGGAGATCAGATAGAAATACTACAAAGGTTAGAAAAGGGAAAAAAAAAATAGAACGTACATTTTTAATACAATTATATTTTTAACTATATTGTTTGCCATGGATAGTATGAAAACACAAAGCTTGTCGTGCACTTTTCAATTAGTTAGTGATCTTTGCAATCGACTTTGGTGAAGTAAGGTATCGAATAATTATAATTCATTGGGGCATGGCCTGGCCTTGTTATAGTTTCATTCACCGTGATGAGAATTCATGCATATACCAACTTCTAGCAAACCATTATCTGAGAAGTAAATGAAACTAAGTAGTTAGATTATTGCATAACAAATGAAGTATATATAGATACAAGGGAGTGAGGTAAAGAAACTGTTGGAATTGCAAGGAACAATAGTCCTATGCTCTTTCATTTCCTCGCATAAGATCTTGAGTTTCAAAAAATATTGTGAGACTGAAAGATTAACTTGTGTAAGAGTCATAGTCTCATGCTTAATCTGGAACAACCTTGGGCCATTTTGCAACTAAAACCTTGCTTTTAGATCTGCAGCGGAATCATAATAGACTAGTGTAGGCAAGATTTCTTTTGAAATCGAATTGAGAAGCCACAATATCACCATATTGTTCACCCTAAGCCAAGCTTGCAAACGTGTAGGATCTTGAACCGGATTGGGCCTAGTAAGCGAACCATCAACCAAGGAGAATTTGTTCTTCACCGAGAGAGCCAAAGTCATGGCACGGCTCCAAGAGGAGTACTTATCTTCTGCAAGAGGCTGGGAAACAAGCACATTCCTTGGACCTTTTGACTGGTGAAGACAGAAAGGATTGGAGAAATCCTCCATGGCAGAAAAGCTTGTGAAAGAGGAAGGAAAATGAAAATTAGAGAGCGGAAGTTGCAGAGAATTAACAACAATTGATACCAGAGAAGTAAATGGAACTAAATAGTTAGTTTGTTGCACAACCAATGAAGTATATATGGACACATGGGAGTGAGGTACAGATACGGTTCTTAACCATTCCTAACAACCCAACTGACAACCTTAAAAACTAACTAACTAAGGTAGTTACTATCCTAATAACCATTCACCAAAGCCATTCATTGTCATTCTTGAAATCCATCCCAAGCAGATTAAACTCATCCTGATTCGCTATTTACATTCCACGTTAGAGTGTATATATAGCTCTAAGCTTGAAAAGGAACAACAAAACAAAACCAAAAATAAAAAAAAACAGAGAGAGAGAAGTGAACACCCAATTTGGTCACTTGGGATTTTTGTGCCGAACTATTTTGTCTCTAAAAAAAAAAAGAGAAATTAATCTGGTAGTCCTTCAAGATTGAAAATGATGAACACTTTAGTCCCTCTGTTAGTTCTCCATTAATGAGCTTACACATATGACACAATACAATATTGACGTGCCATTAAAACATTATGCAAGTAAAATAGTAAAATAATGTCATTTTGGAACATATTATACTCATTTTGATGTCTAAAGTTGTAAAAAAAAAAGTCATTTTGCGACTTATAATGGAGATTTAGACGACTCATTTTGTATAATTTCTACTATCGAAATGAATAATCTTAAACCACATTCTATTTCAGATGAAACACGCATCACTTAACTTCATGTTAATGGGTCATTGTGTAATTATATTAGTGTTTAAAGAATTAAATACACACAGAGAAACTAATATATTTTAATTAAACCTTGAGAGACCACAAGTTTAGTTTCATCCTTGAGAAACTAAATTGTATGCAAAGTTTTTTTGAGAGACTGGGCTATTTACTTAAAAAAAAAAAATTAGTTACTTTTGATTGTTTTCCCTTTTGGTTTGTGTCTTCACTCTTCATGTTTTCCTTGTGAGTGCCTTGTCTCTGTTCCACTTTCCACTTTTGTGTTTTTTGCTTTTTGTTTTTCAAATCTCCCAATAAGAGGGAGTCTTTCAGATTCCTTGATTTGATTCACCATTAGAGTATCATTTTTCAGGTCATAAAAACCCAAAAAAAAAAAGGGAAGAAAGAAAAAAAGAAAAAAAAGAAGAAAATCTTGCATTTTATTTTTTGAACAGTAAAATCTTGCATGTTAAGAAATAGAAAAAAAAAAAAAAAAGCTTGCATATTGTTTTCCATTTGTTTTATATATATATATATATATATAGTTAATCGTGCCAAGACAAGGATGAAATAAACTACAGCATATTCAAAACCAATACAAAGATTAAAGTGACTCCTAGCCCCCAACCTCTGTATCAATCACCTGCAGACTTGAAGTTTTCCATTGGGTTTGAGTCTTATTTGGCTCCCCTGTTTCTATTTGCCAGATCTAATTATTTTTAAACTAAGAAAAAAGAAAAAAAATGTTTCTATTTGTCAGATATAATTATTTTTCGGCACAATAAGAAAAAGAAACCCATCAAAAAAAAAAAAAAAAAGAAAAGAAAACGAGTGAAAGGAAGTTGTTTCCGTATTGTTTGCATTTTTGGTTGTGTATTTCGTGAAGGGACTATCAATATCATCAGGTTGTAGGTTTCATATTCGGGCCAGGATTAGTTGGTCCCCCCATGTAGGGGACCAACGTTAGTCATCCTTAAAAATTTATAAAAGCATCCCTCCCCGTGCATTTTCTAAAGAGGTCCCGAAATTTCTTTTTTTTGCAATACTGGCCCTTTTTCAACTACAAAA